>CM024243.1:51993231-52095719 GCA_013421045.1 Propylea japonica
TTGAAATCTATGATCGATAGCTGACACCTGTAGAGCTAATGCACGGAGTTCGAAATGACAACAATAACATAACCTGCAAACATCGTAACAAATCTATGATCGATAGCTGACACCTTAGCGCTAATGCACGGAGTTCGAAATAACAACAATAAACATAACCTGCAAATGTTGGAAAATCGTCCAAATTTTGAACACGTAACAACTGATCCAAATGACCTATCCGCCTTGACACCGGGTCCCTTGACTGCGCTACCAGATGATTTGTCCCTTTAAAAATCAATAGGTTGTCTCGATGGCGTTTGCTTTCGCGGCTTCATGCTGATTTTTGAAAACGTTGGCACACAGAATATCTACATACGTTACAACAACGTCAAAAATGGACTCAGATTCCACCCTAAAACCAGAATGCTTTGTCCTCATCAATGATGGACCTATTTCTCCTTTGCGATGGCGATTGGCAAGAATCGAGAAATTACATCTGAGTCCAGATGGAATAGCTCGTGTAGCTACCATTCGCATAAGCCAAAGTGCGATGCAACGACCCATTGTTAAGTTGTGTCCATTACCACAGCAATAGTTATTGCTAAATTTCAGTATCAATTTTCTTTTTTCTTTAAAAATATTTATTTTTTTTTGGTGGGCGGTTATGTTAATGCAACACTCATTATTTATTTTGTTCTAACTTATTCTAAATTCAGTTGTATAATTATTTATTTTGTTTCGAAACAATCGTTGAATCAACGCGTCGATTTCTTCAATTAATTTTCACATTTATTCGGTTCATTTATTCATTTCATTTAAATGTAATAAAATACGTTGGGAAATCTCGGACTGCATTTGGGGACATATGGCGAGATATCAGTTCGAATTCTCGTTCCAAAAAGTGCGCTACGCCGTGAATTGATTCAATCCAAACCACGGAATTTTTGGACATTTTCGCTATTTTCTGCTAGTTTTTTCAAGACAATAGATACTGAGAAGTACCATCTTCAACTCTGCGTTCATTCCAACAAAGGTAGGTCGAGTGCTTCCAACGTATCTTTTGTGTATTTTTTTTCTCAAATTCTTTTTCCTTATTTTTACCAAATTTTCTGAGCCTTCGTAACATTCGTAAAATTCATTTACTTCAGAAAAATTCCAAAATTCTGTATTATTTGCAAGACTTGTGAAAAACACGATTGTTTACGAAAAGCGTGATACCAGCTACTTATTCTTCATCAGTACATTGAATTATCCGACATTAAAAATACTGCAATGGCAATATGGAGCGTCTACCGACACTCTCAAGAATTAATATGAGAAACTTACGTATCGCTGGTCTCCTGCCCAGAGGAGGAATGGGCCTCGGAGGAGTCCAAGGGCTGGCTGGAGGCCTCGGTGCTGAAAATACTTGTGATGATTTACAAAGAATATGAAATATATTTTTTGTACAACTGTCAAAAAAACTTGACTTTTCTTCATCACTATGGATGCGTAAATATTACTTTCTTTTCGTCGTTAAAAAAAGTCTTTTTTTCTGTGACGGGAAAAAATGTGACATTTTATATCGTCGGTCCCAAGGCAAAACCATGAATGTGCAAAATTGGTGATTTTTTCTTATCTACATTTCAAGAACCTCTTAAACAGTTCTTGACAATGCCAAAACCGAATCTCTCAGCATCATGCTTAGGTGTTTTTAGATGTTCTGCCCTTGACGTATCAGTTTGTACTCAACTGACATTTTGGAAGGTGGGGCTAATAAACAAAAAATGATAAACTGGTCAATAAACTGTTGAAGCAGATCCTACATCTGCGAAGAAATAAAAAAAAGAATTAATTATTCCAACAAAAACCTGAATTTTCACAGAGCATTGAACCTTAAATCCTCAATAACTCCAAATCACGATTTTTCACATAATGGTTTTGGCATTGGCCGACGATCTCTTGACAGGTCACAAAGTATGACTTTTTACGAAATTACTTTTTTCCCTGTCAAAAAAATGATTCTCTATGTAGCCGGGAAAAAGTACTCACTTTTTTCCCGGGACAAAAAGTAATTTCGTGGACAGTTATATTTCTTTCACTATTAAATGGTCGTTTTTCTTGTCACAGAAAAAAATAGTGTTTATACACACGGGAAAAATATAAGATTTTAGCTCTCGGCTTTTTGTCTCCCGCCGCTTCGCGTCGAGAGGCAACACAACCTCGAGCTAAAATCTAATACTTTTTTTCCCTTGTATAATAAATACTATTTTTCACCGTTAAAAAAAGTCTTTTTTTCACCTGCTGATAACTAAAATTATAACAACTTAAAATAATGAATATTTTAATTAAAACTTATTTCACAAAATTATGATTGTATCTGTAACTTATAAAGTAAATTAGTTTCGTCATCAGCATCTCTGAGAAATTTATTGATATTATCACTCCATAACACTTTAGATTTCTTTCCTCGGTATCCGACGCTTTTGTTCTTAATAAGCGGGACCATTTTAAAAATTCCTTATATCAATATTTTCCTTGACATTCGATGTTTTTTTTTAACATTGAGCTCCATAACTTGGAAGGTTTAAAAAAATTTTTATTTTTCCTCGAAATAGCATGTGAACACATTTTCAGAAACCTTTTTTACGTTGTTCTTGTTGCGCCATTCTCGAATTGGTTATATGTTTTCTCATATTATTAGCTTTGATTGGCTGGTAACATATAAGATACAATTGTATTTGCTTCTTCAGTCATATCTGCGGGGTATCACTACCACTATCATGTTCAACTTCTATCTTCTTTAAAAATGATTCGAAATTGAAGCAACTACGAGCAAATACTGTCAAAGATTCAAACAATTTCAACAAACTGTTTCTATAGTTACGACACAGAAGATCACTGGATTCATTTAAATATTGTACTGAAAGCATTATCTTCATGATTATACGTATTTCAGACGATTTAAATTCACATTCACAGTTGTACAAAAAAGTTGTTTGTATTTCGTGCGTATAAATTCGTGTTTTCATGGCACATTCGAGTGAATTTTTGGCCTCGACCTGCGTTTTCGGCTAAAATTGACACTCTCATGTGCCATGAAAAAAACACTCATTTTACGCATAAGTTTGTCACACGTTTTTTATCATTATTCCGAAATTGAATTCGATATTTAGGATGAAATACCACTATTTAAATCTATGGGAGATGATTACCCGTCAGTAGGTCCTGTGGCGGTCTTAGAAGAACGGAAGATTCGAAAATCATCACTTGGAACGCCAGACCTGGTTCAGAACACCCTCCTGGCCCAAGAGCATCAATTAAGTGTTTTGTGTCTAAATATTGAAGGTATTTATTCGAATAGTTTAAGTTTCAATTTTGTAAAAACGGCGAGGCAGGGTTTTTTTTCACTGAGGTTTTTCCCTGTGCTCTGGTATCATACGCAGAATAGTATGGTAACCCGTTTTGCACCACCCTCAGCTAGGGACTTTTTTGTTTCATGAATTGTATTTTGTTAGCTCGAAAAAGAATCATATATATATTGATATGGATCAATTATTTAGTTAGAGTTTATAAGTAGGGCAGGATAAAAAAATTAAGATGTGTTACCATGGAGTGTTTTGTCAGTCAGAAAAGAATAAAATCGAGAAAAGTCACGAAATATTTTCACTAAATCCACCCTGAAAAGAATCTATATTTCATAAAAATTAATATAAGAAATTGTATGGGTCGTGTAATTTCAGAAATCAATATAAATTAAAAACTAAATCAAATAAGAAATTCACGATACCATATCAAATGGCGCCCAACGTGGGGCTGGATTTCTAGTAATGGAAAATGATAATTGGAAAGGTTATTTGAAAAATAGAAAGAATGGAAAGGAAAATGGAAGAAACTTTAGAAGAATGGAAAGGAAAATGGAGAAGCGAAGAAAGAATGGAAAGAAAATGGATGAAATATTCGAAAGAATGGAAGGAAAATGGAGGAAAGTGAAGAAAGAATGGAAAAGAAAATGGATGAAATATTCGAAAGAATAGAGGTGAAAATGGAAAATAATTCAAGAAAGATGTTCCAAGAATGAAAATAACTCCAGAGAGTTGTTTGAAAAATTTACAGAAAAGATAGAAAGCGAATACAAAATAATGCTGAGGGAAACACAATGGAAATGAAACCTTTAATAAAACGAAGTTAGATTGCAGTGTGGTGTTAGTTGAAAGGACTGTTCAGAGTATGGTAATTTTTTATGAAGAAGAAATGGAAATAGTTGAAGTGTCAGAATTTGTTGAAGAAGTCTATGACAAACTTATAAAAAAAATCATAAAAAAATCATTCATCAGACAATCGAAGGAATTACAAAGGAATTTGATGGGAATTTCATCCAAATGAGGGGAATTGCATATATATGGATATAGAGTATCGAAGAGATTAAGGAAAAAAATATTAAAAATAATTTATTGTATGAAGAGTAGAAAATAATTAGCAGTGTATAAAAATTTATTTCCATTTTGCAAATTTTATTCAAAATTTAGCAAAATGCAATGAATTTGAGGGGAATTGATATGGATCAATTATTTAGTTAGAGTTTATAAGTAGGCAGGATAAAAAAAATTTAAGATGTGTTACCATGGAAGTGTTTTGTCAGTCAGAAAAGAATAAAATCGAGAAAAGTCACGAAATTATTTTCACTAGAATCCACCCTGAAAAGAATCTCATAATTCAATAAAAATTAATATAAGAAATTGTATGGGTCGTGTAATTTCAGAAATCAATATAAATTAAAACTAAATCAAATAAGAAATTCACGATACCATATCAATATATATATATATATATATACAAAAATAACTATTTCAAAGTTTCACATACCCTCACCGGCAAAATAATCGACCCACGCGTAAATCGATAAGTTTGTTTTTTATAAATATGTTATTTCTTTTCCGATTTGATTGACACTTTTTTTCAATCGTTGGGGAGTTCATTCGAAATCAATCCACAGTTTCGAATTTCATACTGGGCGAAACGAAATCTGTTTTTTGCTCTAACTTTGAAACTACCTGTGGTATTCCACAGATGTTCACCATGTGATTTCCTCATTTAATCGCCAAGACACATCTTTCCTTAACAATTTCATTCTTCATTTTGAACAATATCTTAATTTTTGTTGAAGATAAGGGTTTTTCAGTAAAATATTAAAATTCGTTAAGGCTATAACAGTTCCTCAACAAATTCAACCTAAATTCCTGACCTAATGAAAATAAACTGAAAATTAAGTAAAAAAAATAACGTGTTTTCCGCCCAGGCGCGGATAACAGGTGCAATTCATCTCAACATGCCCTCATTAAGGTTTGAATCAATTAGAGCATCACTGAGCTGCTGCAAATTTTCAGGATTTGTTAGGCGAAATCGAATTTTCCTCCCAAGAGTCTCCAAACATGCCCTATTGGGTTCAAATCTGGGCTTAGAGCAGGCCAATTGAATAATTGGATAACGACCTCTACTAAATCTTTCTGGCAATCCTTGCCACATGCGGTTGGCCATTATCATACATTATGACGAAACCGTCTTCAATAAACGGTGCAAAAAGAATAACATATTATAATTATCTTAAATTAAAATAATCAAATGTAACAAAGATTGTTAAGTTACAGGCTGAAGGACCCATGGTCGATGGCCAATTGCATATATATGCAATAAAGTAAGTTGTTATTATTATTATAAAGGGTTTTTTCAATTGGTGCGGGTAGATTTTGGCGGCCCGTGGCGGCCATTTTGTTTTGGTGACAATTGTCAAATCTTTTGCTTATTATTCAGTTGCTTATGCCAAATCACCATGGCAGTTACACGATTAACAGCGCGTACAAATGATAAAACTTTATTATCAAAATGAGTGTTCGTTAGTGCAAACGTTACGTGCATTGCGCCCATTTTACGGTAGGCCCTTCACAGTCGACTCTTCAGCGTTTGGTGGCAAATTTGAAACAACCGGTTCGTTAATCGATCAACCCACACCTTTACGTTCAAGAAACGCAAGATCAGCCGAGAACATAGCGGCGGTCCGTCAAAGTGTACAGCAGAACCCGAGGCAGTCGATTCCTCGCCGTGCACAAGAACTCGGGCTTCCGCAAACTTCAACTTTGGCGAATTTTGCGACGGGACTTAGGGTTACACCCGTATAAGATTCAACTGACCCAGGGGCTCAAAGTTCATGACCATAGACAACGTCGTTTGTTCGCTGCCTGGGCATCGAATCGTTTGGAAGAGGATCCCAATTTCGGGCGAAAAATCATCTTTAGCGACAAGGCGCATTTTTGGATGAATGGTTTTGTTAACAAACAAAATTGCCGTATTTGGGACGACACGAACCCACACGAGTTCACCAGGTGGTAATGCATCCTCAAAAAGTTACGGTTTGGTGTAGATTTGGGCCGGCGGCGTCATTCAGGCGGATCTATGCGGAAGAGTCATTGAAAATTGACCACTCGGATCCGTGCCACTGTGAGAAGCCGAGGTGGGCATTTGAATGATGTCAGCTTCCATACTTAATGGCATATATGGGCCTTTTAAATAAATAAAAAAATTGTTGATACCTCATACGCAGCTTGTTTAATTTCGTTTCAAAATCTACCCGCCCTTATTGAAAAATCCTGTATTTCAGACATACTGTGCCATGAAGAATAAGTCGAAGTAACCCTTTCTCGAACGCTTTGTAAGCGCTCGTTCTACTTAAACAAGTGGTATATCGTTTTGCCCAATGTCTTAATTTTCGAATTTTGAGCCGAAAATGGTCTCGAACGAATGGGTTCGACTTCCTAATGACGCATTCGTGGTCAATTCAATTCTGTCCGTAGAACGATAATTTTCGATTGTCCTAGAAACTTTAGATTTTCAGGGTGACTTCGTTTTCCAAATGCCGCAGCTGAAATTGTTAACCATCTAAATCGTACAGGGTGCTCCATAAAATATGGTCATCCAAAATTTTTGTCCCTCAATATCTCAGACAAAACGAAATCAATCGAAATGAAATTTTTCGACCACATGCAAAATGCTCATAATAAGCCCCATGCAGAATATTGTGTTAACAGAATCATAGAAAATTTAATCGGAATATCGAAAAGAAGAATCTATACAGGGTGAGACTTTGACTTGTACATATATTTTAACCGAATATTCCTGGGTCAAAAGAAACACTTTTTTCCTCTACCATTTTTTTCCGATTCGGCCTAAATAAGAAGATATAGCCCTTTTTTATTTTCAGAATGAGCTATGCCGTCACTGGTAAACTAACCACTGAATTTCGCAAGTACGAGATCTAGCAATCAAACGAGTAGATATACCATTCGAAATTTTCAAATAAGCCGCTGTATTAAATGAAGAAATATAAACTCACTTTTTCAATACCAGTTGTATTTCTAATGCAATATTGATTCATCCAAAATTTTGCTGGCGATAAAATGAAAGAGAATAATCTCTTCTTGATGTATACTTCATTTTTGATTATATCGTATTAACTTTCAAACCACCTTTTTCACTATAGCATTCATTTCCATATCTCTTGAAATCTTCCGTGCAATAATTTCTTAAATCAAAACAACAACTCAACCATAAAATTTAAATAAATGACATATTCACTTGAACAGTCTAAACCACAGAACATAAATATAAGAAGTGCGAGCTGCCTACTAACACGGCCTTCTAACCTCCGGGCCCGGTCGTAGCCAAGAGCGACAACGCTGTAGAAAGGTATACCCTCCCGACATATTACAAGCACAGCCTTCTAAAGTAGTCCCTATGTACAGTTGTGTAACAGGCGCAAGCGTAAGCGCTAGTAAACAATCTAGTGAAAAATTATATTTTTTTAGTGTCGATCGTGGTCATAAATCTAAAAAATAAGTTAATATTAACTGTTGTGATTGTTTGAGTGCTATGAACAGTGAAAGTGTTTGTGATATTGATGTTAGTGAATTTTCCTTGGATAAAACATACTTTCGTCTTTTTGTAGGTGTCTCTAACCTATAAATCAAACTCATCTTCTTCGAAAACTGGTAGGAACGTTTTATATTTAATCGTGTAGAAGTAATATCCGTCTTAAAAACTTAAGGACATTTCAATTGTTTCAGTTTGCCGAAACATGAACAGCGTAGCTTTTATAAATGAGGGCCATACTGCGAAATTTCATTCCAACAAAAGTTTTGATTGTGAAGAACATTTCGATTCCAACGATATAATTAAGTTCCATAAACATTCACAAGCAGATGGAACAATTAAATTACTTTCTTTGACATACCAAAAATCAAAGAACTGACCCATTAAATTTAATTATCGTTCATAATTATGTGCTCTATTTTGAACGACAACGAATTTTTTTTGAAGAATTTAGAACAAAAATGAATTTTATGTGAACTGATTATTCATAGCATTGAATTGAACTTTTATTACCTATTCAAAATTCATAGAAAATTGTATGTACATTATTTTTTTTAATTCGAAGTTCGTTCTTAATTCGCTTAGTTCATTCTTTAATGAATAATAACTTTATTAAGGTAATTTTAGTAATAATAAATATGATGAATAAATGAGAAATGAATCTATTCTAATCGTAATGAATATTTGAATCAACGTATGTCAAAGCTCAACGAAACAAAATTGCAATATGTACTTCGAAAGTGGTGTGGAAATTTGCTTAATAGATAAGGATTTACAATGAAGAAGTGTAGAGGTGAGCTCATTCATTGTAACCCCATTTTTTTGAAATCCGCTATTTCTCTTACCATTTATCATTCCAGATAACCAATTATCGAATTATTCTAGAAATTTGACAACGTAGGGAAAAATGAATTCTGTGAATATTTTCGACAGAATTGCATTCAGCCAAAGTACCCAATTTTTCGAATTTCTAAGATTTTTTTTTCTTTCAACATCGATTACTCGGAATTTGTATTCGAGAAAGATCAATCATATTCACGAAAAACTGTTCCAAAAATTATTTCATTTGATGAAACGTTTTGCGAGATATTACTGAAAATTTATGCTTTTCATGGATTTTCAACAGCCTGTATCTTTTTAACCAGGCCGAATCGGAAAAAATGGTAGAGGAAAAAAGTGTTTCTTTTGACCTCAGGAATTTACGGTTGAAATATACAGGGTGCCATTTGAAAACGAAACAGACGAGATTACCGACGAAATGAATTTTTTCGATGAAATGCTCGGACAGGTCGATTTCTGTTTCGAGGGGACAATTTAAGATGTAGGTTACGGACGCATAGCGCTTCACATACAACCCTTGTTGAATAGGGAAAGAATGGGGTGAGTGACACCTCATTTGAAAGGTATTTTTATACTGATTTCAGCACAGTAAATGTTTTTTCATTTTATGCATTAGTTCTCGAAATATTCTTAACTAAGTATTTGAAAATGAAGTGGTGTTTTCATGGCACTTGTAGTGTTTTTTTGTGTGAAAATCGAAATTTTGAGCTTCAAAACAACCATGACTGTGGCTTCCTTCCTCCAATCCCTGACATAGAAATCTTTAATCAAGATGTCGAACAAACAAGCGTATTGCGAAGGAGCTCAATCTTGCTGAAACTCAATCTAAATTATCTTCGATTAATTTGCAGTATTTCCAATAACATGCGGTAACACTTGATCGATAGAAATCTCCAAAAAGTCCAAATACGTACATATCTCCAATCAGATTACCAGTAAGAAAATCAAATCATTAATGATGCCACAGAAAAATTCCAGTCCCAATTCGTGAAACGATTTCCGACTTAATTATGAAGTGTTTTCTCAGTTGGCTTCAATAATGTTTTCATTTTGTTGATTATTGAATTCATATCTTTTAAAAAAAATGAGAATCGATAATTTTTTATTTATTACGAACAGATCATCAAGTTGGCTTACTGGTTTTCTGACATGTGAATTATTCTTAGTTTTGAATCGAGACTTGTATGTGTTCTAATTCATTGTTCGACATGGTTTTTTCAATTGCAGAGCAGGTGGAAATAATTTCACTTTTTTTTGCAAACAATCAATGTGCGAATAGAACCGCAGAATTCTTCAATCAACGATATTTAGATAAACATGGTTGTTTTGAAGCTCAAAATGTCGATTTTTCACAAAAAACACTACAAGTGCCATGAAAACACCACTTCATTTTCAAATACTTAGTTGAGAATATTTCGAGAACTAATGCATATAATGAAAAAACAATTACTGTGCTGAAATCAGTATAAAAATACCTTTCAAATGAGGTGTACTCACCCAATCTTCCCTATTCAAAAATTGGGGGTGTGGGTTGTAGTGCAAGGGTTGAAGCGCTATGCGTCCGTAACCTACATCTTAAGTTGTCCCCCTCGAAACAGAAATCGACCTGTCCGAGCATTTCTATCGAAAAAATTTATTTCGTCTGTAATCTCGTCTGTTTCGTTTTCAAATGGCCACCCTGTATTACAAGTCAAACTCACCCTGTATATCCGATTCGATTGAAATTAATTATGAGAATGATGATTGATATGCTGAATGTTCAAGGCGATGGCAGCATCCGAATTCATTCAGATGCTACTCATTCTGTTATAAATAACAAACCAGTTTTTTTACAAATTTTTACACAGAGAACCAATTACTTTGCTATCGAAAGTTCTTTCAAAATTTTGCTCACATCGTGTCGACTTTTACAAAATGCCTCAAAAAGGAGCTGAAATGATGACCCAGAATATGTTTCGGCATTTCAAATATGTAAAAAACCATTAATGAATGCAACAATATTAGCTTATTAAGATTTCGAAAAATCCATCAAATTAACCACCGATACTTCGAATGTTGCTATTGGAAGTCTATTAGTTAACACAATCGAATATTCCTCTAGCACATTATTCTAGAATTTTAAATTCGGCAGAAAGAATAAGTCAACTATCGAAAAAAAATTGGATTCTACCAAACATTTCAGATCATACCTTTTTGGACAAATTGTACCATAATCCTCTCGTTAGTTTGCGCTTGAGACAACCTATAATTTCTTTATCAAGCATACAGAAGGCAATGTCTGAGAGAAACCTGAGACCAGGAGAATGGGAGGATAGAAGAGGATGGAAGCTAGGAACCGGAAGGCGTAGGACCGCTATGAACCCGGATATATATATATATAAGAAGAATTTATCGCTGCAGCAGCATAACTTCACCTGAATAATAAGTGCAAAGAAAGATCTTACCTGCTTCAGGGGAAGGTGAGGGTGGGGAACCTCCAATGGCAGAGCTGGTACGCCTGAAAAAATATTGCTCTGTTCAAATAATATTCTAGAACTGATGTCTTTATATTGAAATTTCTAAAAAAAATGGTTTTTTCTTCATAACTCCTGCATTTTTAGACATATTCAGTCCAAATTTGAAATGCGAGCTATTTTCAACAGTTTCTATCATTGCGTACTGAATCTTAAATAGAATCTACAGTTGTTTTCTTTTCCGGAGCCATGTCTCCTTTTCCCTCTCAAACTTTTTGCCAGTGGTCCGCGTAAACTCATAACAGAAGCTAGGCGATTATATCAGGTGCGCTTTCCAAATCGAGTAACACCAGACAGGCGAACATTTTCAAATGTCCACAGAAGGTTGATGGAAACTGGTACTTTTACGGCAGAAAGAAATAAGTCAACTATCGAAAAAAAATTCGGATTCTACCAAACATTTCAGATCATACCTTTTTGGACAAATTTTATATCGTAACGGACCATAATCCTCTCGCTAGTTTGCGTTTGAGACAACCTTTAATTTCTTTATCAAGCACTGAAGAAGAATTTATCGCTGCAGCATAATTTCACCTGAATAATAAGTGCAAAATAAAGATCTTACCTGCTTCAGGGGAAGGTCCAACCGGTGCAGGTGAGGGTGGGGGAACCTCCAATGGCAGAGCTGATGCGCCTGAAAAATATTGCTCTGATCAAATAATATTCTAGAACTGAAGTCTTTATATTTCGTTTGAACGGAGAAAGGCAGATGCATAAAAATATCATGTTTTAATAAAACACATACGAGAACCGGATTATTCTGGCCTGATCAAGAAATGACGCCACACTAGGACTATGTCAAATTTATGCCCAATCGCTAATGCCCGTACTCATAGTCGATGCTCCGTCAGTTCTCAAGCATTCCTTTTCATCTCATAGTACTCAAGCAATACTTCGTCGATGCTCAGCTACCGACCAACCTGCTCGGATGTCGAACTGTCATACAAATTGTCAATATTCAAATTTCAAAATGTAAATGGCGGATCTCCATGGCAACTCAGCAGTGATACCACAGAAAAAAGTGAAAATAACCAGATTCCGACGATGTTCGAATTCTCCGCCGAGTTTTGCCGAAGGTTTGTTTATGAGATACGATTGTCGCTAAGCATGCGAGCTCGTCTCCGCCGAGAACGGCTTGAGTATGAGATTGAGATCTGACGGAATATCGACTATGAGTACGGGCATTAGTTATTTTGCTTTTGAGACCACATTGAGCGAAAGTATTTCGCTGTTCCCGTGAGAATGGAAAAAATAGAAATCATGCTGTCACCAAGTATTTGTATGTAAAGCTTTTGCACCAAACCAAAACAAATAAAAAAGATAGAGTTAACACTAGAAAACTCTTCCCATCATATCCAACAATCAAGGAGTAGGTTCTGAATTTAAATGAGTCGTGTGGACTTCTGATGGGCCTCGCTAAAGACGGTCACTTGAAGTCATAACTTCAGAAATGATTGAGAAAAAAATCCATTAAATAGTATTGGAAGACAGCAGGTTGAAAGTGCATGAATTAGCTGAGACCGGTAGGATGTCAGCTGAACGGGTGCGAAATATTCTGTACATTTGAGCATTAAATAAGCTGTCTACGAGATGGTGCCGCGTTCGCTAACGTTCGACCAAAAACTGATTCGACAAAACATTTTTACCTATAATTTATCACTGTGTAGGCATAGACCATATAATTTTTTGCGCCGATTCATAAATTTTGATGAGACTTAGGTCCCCAACTACACTCCTGAAATTGAAGAACAGTCAAAACAGAGGGTTTGAAAAGGAGAACCAACTCCAAAGAAGTCAAAAACAATTTTATCGGCCAACAAAGTTATTTCTACTGTTTTTGGGATGCGAGAAAAATATACTCTTATATAGCTCGTATTTCGCCGAGCTCTAGGTAGATCACTGACAGCAATAAGAAAAGTCGAATTGAACGTCAAAACGAAAAAACTAACTGCAAAATCGTTTTGCTTCAAATCAAATACCGCAATTTAATAATAAAATAGTTGAACTAACTCGCGTAAATTTTATTAAACGGTGACTATTTAAGTGTTACATAGAAAGTTTGGTCGCTACGCGCGATTTAATGAAATTTTCACTTTTCCACTGTGCTTATTAAAGTTTTAGATTATGTTGTTTATTTTCTTGTCAGATTGATATGCAATGTTGTCAATATCTCGAAAAAGTTGCATAAATCGCGGAGTTCTCCTATCTAAACTAGAAAGCTCGTTTGAGGAGGTCAAGTACATACATTCGGCAACGTTGACTTTATTTTCACATTATGACAGTAATTCAGCCAGCTTCAGATAAATACACAAGAGCCTACTTTGTTCTCAATAATATGTGAACGGAATATAGGGATATTTGGAAAGAGGACCAGTTCTGGAAGAACCCCGTTGGTAGTCTCATCGTCAAGGTGTTTTTTTCGGCTCAATAAACTTTCAAATAGCAAATACATTCCATACTGACTCAGCATCATCATTCGAGATATTTTACCGCAACACCTTGAAAAGGGTAAAACTATCACTGGTCGACACTACGCAGAATTATTGCAACGTTTGAAGTGCAAATTAATCTACAGGGTATTACATAATAGTATGTCACAACTGAGGAGATTGAATCTACGTATAATTTCTAGAAAAATATCCATATAAACATGGGTCCGCAAAAGCTTAGTTACGAAGCTATATGGTGTTTTGAAATTTCCAAAAAAAATGTTTTTTTCTCTCATAACTCCTGCATTTTTAGACATATTCAGTCCAACTTTAGAATGCAAGCTATTTTCAACAGTCTCCATCATTGCACGTCCTGAATCTCAACTATAATCTACAGGGTGTTTTCTTTCCGTCCGGAGTCATGTCTTCTTTTTCCCTCTCAACTTTTTGCTTGCCGCGCCACTGGTCAGCGTAAAATCAATTTAAGATTTCTTCTTCTATTTAGAAACTTTTTTGAGTCCTGTAATCTTTTCGTATCTCTAACCGTTTTCAAGAAAAATAATTGAAAGATTGTATGCATTCGCGGATTTAGAAGCATTTCTAATTAAAGAAATGACTAGTTGGTTTTGATTTTTTCATTCCAGGGTCAGTTCGAATTGTTTATTAATTAATGATTAGTTTTAAGACTTTTAAAGTTATTACCGTAAAAAAATGATAATTTTACTAACGCCGAATTGGCAGATATCCATCACATGTACGGATTGGCTGACGGAAACACAACAGAAGCTAGGCGATTATATCAGGTGCGCTTTCCAAATCGAGTAACACCAGACAGGCGAACATTTTCAATGTCCACAGAAGGTTGAACGAAACTGGTACTTTTACTGCAGATATTGAGGAAGAAGTTTTGAATTGTATTGAATTAAATCTTGATGCGAGTACAAGAAGAATTGGGAATCAGTTGATTATTTCACATGTTCTAGTTTGGAGGATTCTCCACGACTTTTTATTGTACTCATATCATATTCAACGCGTCCAAACTCTACCTCCTCGGGATTTTCCCTCAAGACTATATTTCTGCGAATGGTTCTTAGATAAAATGAGACAAAATGCTTATTTTGATAGTAAAATAATGTTCACAGACGAAGCTTATTTTTCGGGACCCGCTATCAGAAATTTTCACAATAATCATTAGTGGGCTGAGGAAAACCCCCGTTTGATAGAAGAATCTCATCATCAAGAACAATTCTCACTAAATGTTTGGTTCGGGATAATTGGAAATTATTTGATTGGACCATTTTTTTGCCTAACAGAATAAACGGTCCTGTTTATCGGCAATTTCTTGAGGAGTTACCGTCATTGCTAGAGGATGTGCCACTTTTGGTGAGGAACATAAAGCCGGCCATAGACATCGTTTTTTTTCATCCGTTTTCCTCGCCGCGATTCGAACCGCCGAGTCGTATCGCGGAACTGTTTTGTCGACATACTTCGGTAAATTCTATCAGTTATTTTTGCTGATTTATAGTCAAATATAGCCACCTAGGTCCCCTGACTTAAAACGTTTGGAACTTTTTTTATGGGGATATCTCAAGAGTTTAGTTTAGACCACTCCATTGAACACTGTAAGAGAATTGAGGAATCGAATAATAACCTCTTGGGACAGGATAAGAAATACCCCAGGAATATTTCAAAGAGTGCGTGACAATATGCGAAGAAAGGCAGAGGCCTGTTTTCTTGCAGGTGGAGGATACTTCCAACAATTTATTTAGTTTTCAATTGTTCTCTTCTTTTTTAGTTTGAATAGCTTAAGTTGAGTCTCAGATGACAAGCTGTCAAAATAAAGCAGATTTTGGGCATAGGTAAAACGAAACAATTACAGGAGTCAAAAAAGTTTTTAAATTGAACGAAGATATCAAAAATTGACCTACGCTGATCAGTGGCGTACCGCAAAAAAATTGAGACGGAAAAAGGAGATATGGCTCCGGAAAAGAAAAGACCCTGTAGATTTTAGTTAAGATTCAGGGCGTGCAACGATAGAGACTGCTGAAAATAGCTCGCATTCCAAATTTGGACTGAATATCTCAAAATCTACAGGAGTCATGAAGGAAAACCAATTTTTTTTAGAAATTTCAACACCCTGTAGCTTCGTTATGAAGCTTTTACGGACCCATGTTCATATTAACTTTTTTTCACATGGAGACTCGCCCTCCCAAGTTGAGACACACTATTATGTACCACCCTGTATATTATTTGGCAAAAAAAATTATTCCATCACGACAAAACACCAGTGCAATCGTTGAATGTTGCCATGTTCAAAATCCACGAATTGAAGTTTGTATAGTCCCCAGAGAATATTTCCTAACATCTAAAAATGGCTTGGCGGTAAAGGTTCAAGGGCAACGAAGAAGTTATCGAGCTGTAAATCAGTATTTGAGGAGTTTCTCAACGTTTGAAAATGGTATACCCAAAATAATATAACACCGGTATGAAAAATGTATCACCGTTGGTGCATTTTAGGTTGACAAAGCAAAATAATGTAAAACATCGTTTTTCTTGGTCAAACGGGAAACTTTTCACGCCACCCTCTTATGTGCAATTGTTGTCATAACTGATTATTTTTACGTATAATATTGTATTATGCAACGAGCGTATAATGATACCTTTAGTACATATATAACAGCCATTTTACACGAGTATCATACCAAACTTCATCCACGACTACTGAATATATTTCTGGAAGATTTTAACATTTGGCGACTGTGACAAGACCTTTCTATTACAAGTGTGGAAAAAGTCACGTTGACGCATGAGAAAGTTTTGGAGAACTTGTCATTGTATATTTTGTAAGCAAAATTGCTTCAATTGATGTTATAATAGTAGATTTGGCGCTTGATCGATAAGGTAAACTCTTATTTGTTAGTTGGAGTACTTAAGAATACTGAAGAAATATCAATTGAAGAATATAATATCGAAACTGAATCTATGGAGCATTTGACAGCAGCGAATAATAACTCATTGTTCACTTGTAATTAATTGGTTATTATTATGGTTGTGCAACAGACGTATGACGGGTGGATTATTCGATAGTCGTGGATAAAATTAAATTATATAACACTTAAAATTGAAAAGAATAGTACTATATTATAAAATTCGTATTTACCTAACTCCTTTTTAGTTCTAGGAGCTCTCCTCCCCCTTCGACTACCTGAAATGAAAAATATTATTAGAGTCAGTTCACTCCCAAAAGGATCATAGTAGAATATTAGCCACAGCAGCAACTTCTATCAGTCATGTAGTACCTAGTAGAGATGGAAAACTGGGTCCTTATAAACTGGCAGACCATCGATTAAAAAATGGAAGCAAGCCCTGAGCAGGAGCTTCTGAGCGCTCGTTCTCTGGTGGAGCAATAGACTATCATCTCAAAATTCTGTATATGACTTGAAATTGATACTTTATATATAAACAATTAAAAAATTCAATTCTATGGTCACACTTGAAAATTAAAATAATTAAATTTTATGGTTCTGATGATGCGATCCTCTTGAAATTTGTCATGAACATTCAGTATATCAATCTTTATACCCAGGAATAAATTTCACTCAATTCAGATATCTTGTTATGAAAATATAATTTTTTTTTCAATATTCAAATTGAATTTTCTATAGTTCGGATGATGCGATGATCTTCAAATTTTGCACAAATATTCAATATATAAATCTCAATTCCAAAAATAAATTTCATTTGATTCGGATATCTTGTTATGGAAATATAAAGAGTCTTTCCTTTAATATTCCAATAGAAATTTCTATGGTTCTGATGATGCTATCCTCTTGAAATTTTGCATGAACATTCAGTATATCAGTCTTAACTTACAAAATGAATTTCATTTGAATCGGAAAGTTGGTTATGGAAATAAAAAAATTCTTCTTTTCAATATTCCAATTGAATTTTCTGAGGTTCTGTTGATACTATGGCCACAAAATTTTGCGAGAGGCTCACTATGAGCATCTGGCAAGTTGCTGCAAAATTTCATTCCGTTTGCCCTCGTTTTGTGTGAAATATTGAGGAACAAAAATTTTGAATGGCCACTTTTTATGGAACACCCTGTACGATTTTTCTGGTTAACGAAGTTAACCGAGCTATTTGGGAGCTGAACACACCCTGAAAATTTCAAGTCTCTAGGACAATCCGTTCGAGAGTTATTGTGCTCACGGACGGCCGGCCGGACGGCCGGCCCTACAGAATTTAATTTGACCTCATATTTTCCATCAGGAAGTCGAACCCTATCGTTTGAGACCATTTTCGGCTCAAAATTCGAAAATTACAGACATTTGGGCAAAACGATATAGCACTCGTGTAAGTAGAACGAGCGCTCAAATAAAATCAATACCATATAACATTATTAATATAATATATTCTCAGCTGCAGTAGCTGCTTTCAAAGGTTTTGACAATAACTTCATATATTACATTTTTCATTGGATTCAATTATGAATCTTAACACAATAAAATACATGGTAATTAGTTCCTTAATTAATGAGGAATAAAGTCATTTAACTACATATATATATACTGCTCAAAAAATTAGGTGAATATTCAAGAGACTATGTAATTTTTTACCTTTGTGGGCAGCCTTTCCGAAACCAGCTAGGTTAACGGTACCTATATAGATGCCTAATTTAAAATAAAAATATGCAAAATCGATAGATCATATATCCCAATTATCCACTTTAACTTTTGAACAGTGTATATAATTATAAACATAACATGTATCCATTGGATTTGCATAAATATTTTTCATATAGACTTATATAATAATATATATATTATATCAGTTATAAATTGAATTGAACAATTATAGTGAATATAATTTCAGATATTTTGATATGCATTGAATTTTTTTATGTTAACTATTTATGTATTCATCGCTCAATCTCTCTAAAAGAACGATATAAACGTCATCTAACGTGGAATCAAATACATCTAATGTGCATATATTGTTATCATTACATAAAATCCATTTATCCTTTTGCCTTACCGTGGTTACATAATGACCACTTGATATTTGGTCACCTAGATGTTTTATTGTACATTTAATTTTGAATTTATGGTTATAGATCTTTACCATATTTGGGTCCAAGTCTTTCATTTTGGTTTTCAATTTCTTAACGGCCGTTATTTGTCTCCAAAGAATCAAAACATATATTGGTTTACTTGATCTAACTTTTTGTGACATTCCACAGGTCTGTTACATCTATTACAATGATCTTGTAATTGGTATGTAATTAGATCTTTGAAAGTAATTTCTGTAACATCTGGAATCTTTAATCCATAAAATTTTTCAGTTGTTCTTGAATTCGATTGGGGACAATTATCACATAATAATGATTCTTCAATTGTGAATTCAATTTTGGAAATGAAATCACGGTCTAATTTTGAAAGAAGTAAATCTAGAAATTCATGTACGTCTTGTTGTTCTCTCGTACTAAACATATTACTAACTGATTCTCTAATGATTTCTGTGGTTTTGATCAACTTATCCATAATTAGAAAATTGTTACAGTTGATATCAGAATTTTTTTTGTCTATTGATTTTCTGAATTCCTTGATGGAAAGTAGACACTGTATTGCGGAATTCGAATAACATGAAACACCATCCGTATTTAATAACCTTCATGTAAATATTCAACTTCATCATTGCTAATTTCATATGTATCTATGGATATGCATTCATTATCCCCTTTTATATTTCTTCCTTTCACAATTATTCTTATTCAATATTTCTTTATTTTGATTGATATTTTCATTAACAAGTATTCTCTTGTTATTATGAGTGTTTTCCGTATTTAACTTTTCGTTTAATTCAAGATTTTCATTCGAGTTGTTTTCTTTGAGTATTGTAAATTTTGTATCTTGGACGTCTGATATCATTACACAAAGTGGCTTATGGTAACTGAAAGTAGAACCATACAAAACTGTTTTCACATAAGGTAGATTAGAAAAACACCAATCAATATTAGTTCCTCCATAAGTAGTTTGAATATCTTTCGGAGTTTCACATCGTAAATAACAAGTTTTGAATAGGTTTATGTGTCTATTATTTTTATTCAAATCGATATTCATGTCTCCAATGAACATTTTTTGGAAACATGAACCTTGAAGTGCTTTTTTGAAAACTTTTTCGGTGAGATCGAACGAAGCTTTGGGTGAATTGTAAAAGACAAAATAAGATATATTTTCAAGATCAAATCTAATCAATTCAATATGCCCTTGATCTTCTCGTTGAGTGAATTTCGTTAAATTGCTAATTTTGTTACTTAATTTTTTAGATGCAGCAATGAAAACGCCACTCGCATTTCGATTTTGGTTGCAATCAATTCTAGAAATTTTCTTGTAAATAAGGGGGTAGTTTATAAGCATCAGTAGAAAGCGTCCATGTTTCAACTAGAAAAAGTAAATCAGCAGTACTGAAAACTAAATCACATAGTAGGTCATATGAATGTTTATGTAAACTCTGGACATTATGATACATGATCCTGTTCCCAGATGTCTGGGTTAAGTTTTCGAACCGTGTATGTAATTTGGCAATTGTTTCTAATCTTTGAATTTCTTTTGAAAACATTATGATCATCATCATATTTCTTGAATTCTTTTTTTGGAGGAACGAACTTTCCATGGATTGATAAACCTTCGGCTTTTGTAGCCCGACTGCAAGCTACATACAGTGCAGCTCTGGAAAGACCTCTGGGTCCAATCGTAACAATAACGTTTTCATAAGTACTGCCTTGACTTTTGTGAATAGTTATACCTTCTGCTACAACCAATGGAAATTGCCGTCTTTGTAAATGCAAACTAGAATTTTTATTAGTTGTGATTATTTTTTTTATTGTGTCAATCGGTGTTAAGTTTGGCATCAACTTACGATTAGCAATTATTGTTTCTTCTCATTACGTATTTCATGACCAATACGATTCTCGTCAATTCAATCCATACTCGCATTGGTATTTTCATACCTGATTTTGGATTTGTGCCGTAGTCAATAATTCTAAGAATACCTGTAGCACCGTTAACTAAACCATCACTTGTATTAACATTGTTAGTCATCATATAACGTGCGCCAACTTTTAGTGTTAAACGCAAACATAAACCGTAAGTATCTGATGTTTTTTTCTGATTAACGGAATTCATTAATTGATTTTTAGCGGATTCAGTACCGTTTCCATAAACGATATCGAATGCGTTCGATATAGTACATTCGGAATTCATTTTTTCAAGTCTGAATTCGTTGAACGCGTTCACTTCATTATTACTGAAAAATAGATAAACTGTTTTTGTCTACATGCGGGGGTAGGACAGACATTACTCTACTTTGAAAAAGTGCTACATCTTGTGGTGTCATTTCACACGATGCCATATTATTTAATGCTTGAGCAAACACAAATCATCTTTTTGACGCATAATATCGGTTAACTGGAACATTTTGAACATATCCCATAAATGAGTACCTTGCAATACAGCATACGGATCCTTTATATTTTTTTTCTTTTCTTTGAAAATTTGACAGTCCCCGACTGGAGATAATTGTCTCAAATCACCAACAAGTAGAACCGAAATTCCACCGAAATTTTTTTTGTTTCCAAATATTTGTTGTAAACGACAACTTATTTGTGTCAACATTTTTGCTCCCACCATTGAAATTTCGTCAATGATTAATAATTTAAGGTCAGAATATTTGAGTCTTAAAGAATGTAATGTTTCACTATTTAGTAGACCCATATCGTAGCTTGCTTGATTAACAGGTAAATTAAGCGCTTGATGAAGTGTTATACCATTAACATTGAAAGCAGCTTTTCCGGTAGGAGCACAAATAAGGATTTTGATTTTCGAAGGATCACATCCAGCGAACTGATTGAAATATTTGGTTAATGTTTGATAAATAACCTCAATTAAGCGACTTTTGCCAACTCCAGCGCCACCACTAACGAAATCGTAAAGTGGTGAAGAAAAGTTATCACTGAAGTGCGATTTTATATGCATAAGATACTGTCTTTGTTTCGTATTTAAAGATCGGCATAATTGATTGTATTCATCTGAGGATAGTTCTTTAGGAAGGAGGAATGTTTGAGCTATTTGATCGTTACAGCAATTTGGTATTCCTCCTCCTCCTCCTTGCGCCATAATGTCAAATCAGGTTGATCTAAAGCGTAAGCTGCAAATTCATCGTCAATGTTGTTTGTAGATTTATCTGTTTCATCTTCAGCATTTTCGCAATTTTTTTCAGCTTGATTTATTAAGTTGTCAATAAAATTTTCATCAGAAAAACAATTGTATATTTTTTTCTCATTTTCAATTTGTTCTCGATTATTTCTATAAATTTCCTGACAATTCACATTTATCAGTTCACTTACTTCGTTTCGCCATGGTAGAAATAACATAACTTGTTCTCTGAAGTAGTTCGCTGGATCATTATGAACATCGAATCGTCTATAACGCAAGATGCAGGGTTTTCCCCGAATTTTATATATAGCACTCGTGTAAGTAGAACGAGCGCTCAAATAAATCAATACCATATAACATTATTAATATAATATATTCTCAGCTGCAGTAGCTGCTTTCAAAGGTTTTGACAATAACTTCATATATTACATTTTTCATTGGATTCAATTATGAATCTTAACACAATAAAATACATGGTAATTAGTTCCTTAATTAATGAGGAATAAAGTCATTTAACTACATATATATATACTGCTCAAAAAATTAGGTGAATATTCAAGAGACTATGTAATTTTTTACCTTTGTGGGCAGCCTTTCCGAAACCAGCTAGGTTAACGGTACCTATATAGATGCCTAATTTAAAATAAAAATATGCAAAATCGATAGATCATATATCCCAATTATCCACTTTAACTTTTGAACAGTGTATATAATTATAAACATAACATGTATCCATTGGATTTGCATAAATATTTTTCATATAGACTTATATAATAATATATATATTATATCAGTTATAAATTGAATTGAACAATTATAGTGAATATAATTTCAGATATTTTGATATGCATTGAATTTTTTTTATGTTAACTATTTATGTATTCATCGCTCAATCTCTCTAAAAGAACGATATAAACGTCATCTAACGTGGAATCAAATACATCTAATGTGCATATATTGTTATCATTACATAAAATCCATTTATCCTTTTGCCTTACCGTGGTTACATAATGACCACTTGATATTTGGTCACCTAGATGTTTTATTGTACATTTAATTTTGAATTTATGGTTATAGATCTTTACCATATTTGGGTCCAAGTCTTTCATTTTGGTTTTCAATTTCTTAACGGCCGTTATTTGTCTCCAAAGAATCAAAAACATATATTGGTTTACTTGATCTAACTTTTTTGACATTCCACAGGTCTGTTACATCTATTACAATGATCTTGTAATTGGTATGTAATTAGATCTTTGAAAGTAATTTCTGTAACATCTGGAATCTTTAATCCATAAAATTTTTCAGTTGTTCTTGAATTCGATTGGGGACAATTATCACATAATAATGATTCTTCAATTGTGAATTCAATTTTGGAAATGAAATCACGGTCTAATTTTGAAAGAAGTAAATCTAGAAATTCATGTACGTCTTGTTGTTCTCTCGTACTAAACATATTACTAACTGATTCTCTAATGATTTCTGTGGTTTTGATCAACTTATCCATAATTAGAAATATGTTACAGTTGATATCAGAATTTTTTTTTGTCTATTGATTTTCTGAATTCCTTGATGGAAAGTAGACACTGTATTGCGGAATTCGAATAACATGAAACACCATCCGTATTTAATAAACCTTCATGTAAATATTCAACTTCATCATTGCTAATTTCATATGTATCTATGGATATGCATTCATTATCCCCTTTTATAATTTCTTCCTTTTCACAATTATTCTTATTCAATATTTCTTTATTTTGATTGATATTTTCATTAACAAGTATTCTCTTGTTATTATGAGTGTTTTCCGTATTTAACTTTTCGTTTAATTCAAGATTTTCATTCGAGTTGTTTTCTTTGAGTATTGTAAATTTTGTATCTTGGACGTCTGATATCATTACACAAAGTGGCTTATGGTAACTGAAAGTAGAACCATACAAAACTGTTTTCACATAAGGTAGATTAGAAAAACACCAATCAATATTAGTTCCTCCATAAGTAGTTTGAATATCTTTCGGAGTTTCACATCGTAAATAACAAGTTTTGAATAGGTTTATGTGTCTATTATTTTTATTCAAATCGATATTCATGTCTCCAATGAACATTTTTTGGAAACATGAACCTTGAAGTGCTTTTTTGAAAACTTTTTCGGTGAGATCGAACGAAGCTTTGGGTGAATTGTAAAAGACAAAATAAGATATATTTTCAAGATCAAATCTAATCAATTCAATATGCCCTTGATCTTCTCGTTGAGTGAATTTCGTTAAATTGCTAATTTTGTTACTTAATTTTTTAGATGCAGCAATGAAAACGCCACTCGCATTTCGATTTTGGTTGCAATCAATTCTAGAAATTTCTTGTAAATAAGGGGGTTGTTTATAAGCATCAGTAGAAAGCGTCCATGTTTCAACTAGAAAAAGTAAATCAGCAGTACTGAAAACTAAATCACATAGTAGGTCATATGAATGTTTATGTAAACTCTGGACATTATGATACATGATCCTGTTCCCAGATGTCTGGGTTAAGTTTTCGAACCGTGTATGTAATTTGGCAATTGTTTCTAATCTTTGAATTTCTTTGAAAACATTATGATCATCATCATATTTCTTGAATTCTTTTTTTGGAGGAACGAACTTTCCATGGATTGATAAACCTTCGGCTTTTGTAGCCCGACTGCAAGCTACATACAGTGCAGCTCTGGAAAGACCTCTGGGTCCAATCGTAACAATAACGTTTTCATAAGTACTGCCTTGACTTTTGTGAATAGTTATACCTTCTGCTACAACCAATGGAAATTGCCGTCTTTGTAAATGCAAACTAGAATTTTTATTAGTTGTGATTATTTTTTTATTGTGTCAATCGGTGTTAAGTTTGGCATCAACTTACGATTAGCAATTATTTGTTTCTTCTCATTACGTATTTCATGACCAATACGATTCTCGTCAAATTCAATCCATACTCGCATTGGTATTTTCATACCTGATTTTGGATTTGTGCCGTAGTCAATAATTCTAAGAATACCTGTAGCACCGTTAACTAAACCATCACTTGTATTAACATTGTTAGTCATCATATAACGTGCGCCAACTTTTAGTGTTAAACGCAAACATAAACCGTAAGTATCTGATGTTTTTTTCTGATTAACGGAATTCATTAATTGATTTTTAGCGGATTCAGTACCGTTTCCATAAACGATATCGAATGCGTTCGATATAGTACATTCGGAATTCATTTTTTCAAGTCTGAATTCGTTGAACGCGTTCACTTCATTATTACTGAAAAATAGATAAACTGTTTTGTCTACATGCGGGGGTAGGACAGACATTACTCTACTTTGAAAAAGTGCTACATCTTGTGGTGTCATTTCACACGATGCCATATTATTTAATGCTTGAGCAAACAACAAATCATCTTTTTGACGCATAATATCGGTTAACTGGAACATTTTGAACATATCCCATAAATGAGTACCTTGCAATACAGCATACGGATCCTTTATATTTTTTTCTTTTCTTTGAAAATTTGACAGTCCCCGACTGGAGATAATTGTCTCAAATCACCAACAAGTAGAACCGAAATTCCACCGAAATTTTTTTTGTTTCCAAATATTTGTTGTAAACGACAACTTATTTGTGTCAACATTTTTGCTCCCACCATTGAAATTTCGTCAATGATTAATAATTTAAGGTCAGAATATTTGAGTCTTAAAGAATGTAATGTTTCACTATTTAGTAGACCCATATCGTAGCTTGCTTGATTAACAGGTAAATTAAGCGCTTGATGAAGTGTTATACCATTAACATTGAAAGCAGCTTTTCCGGTAGGAGCACAAATAAGGATTTTGATTTTCGAAGGATCACATCCAGCGAACTGATTGAAATATTTGGTTAATGTTTGATAAATAACCTCAATTAAGCGACTTTTGCCAACTCCAGCGCCACCACTAACGAAATCGTAAAGTGGTGAAGAAAAGTTATCACTGAAGTGCGATTTTATATGCATAAGATACTGTCTTTGTTTCGTATTTAAAGATCGGCATAATTGATTGTATTCATCTGAGGATAGTTCTTTAGGAAGGAGGAATGTTTGAGCTATTTGATCGTTACAGCAATTTGGTATTCCTCCTCCTCCTCCTTGCGCCATAATGTCAAAATCAGGTTGATCTAAAGCGTAAGCTGCAAATTCATCGTCAATGTTGTTTGTAGATTTATCTGTTTCATCTTCAGCATTTTCGCAATTTTTTTCAGCTTGATTTATTAAGTTGTCAATAAAATTTTCATCAGAAAAACAATTGTATATTTTTTTCTCATTTTCAATTTGTTCTCGATTATTTCTATAAATTTCCTGACAATTCACATTTATCAGTTCACTTACTTCGTTTCGCCATGGTAGAAATAACATAACTTGTTCTCTGAAGTAGTTCGCTGGATCATTATGAACATCGAATCGTCTATAACGCAAGATGCAGGGTTTTCCCCGAATTTTATAAGATTTTCGATTGCACTTAATAGTTTGTACATCTTTTTCGTTTTCTTCGCTGTTTTCGCTGTCATACTCATTTTCTAACTTTTCTTGACGACGACTTTCTATTGTTACATTGGCTGCAAAAGAAGCTAAACAGTAGTTTTCAAGTTCTAAAGGTCGTTTTACATATTTATCGATAACATTTGTGATGAAAATATCTTCGGAATCCGGATCTAGTTTTCGAAGTTCTTTTTCCGTTTTCAACATTTTTACTCGTTCTTCCGGTAACGATGTATTTATATAAATATGAGTTCTACTGCTTCGAGAGAGAGGCATTCCTAGCACATGATAAGCAGCTTCTTGAGCTGAAATTTCAGAAGCATTGACAAATTTATTGCCAATAGTTCTAAGTTTTTCTTTTAAAGTTAAGTTACCAGAAGTGAGTTCCTTTTCAATATCACTCAGAAGTTTTGACATGCCCCGATTAGACTTATTAATATAATTTATTATATATTGTACCAAACTGTATGGATCAAGAATATATTGTAGATCGATATTTGCTCTATGCATTGACAAAATTTTGATATTAAATCCATTAATCATGCAATCTGAAGGTCTTCGTTTCAAGAAAATTGTATTACGCTTCAGTCCAGCACGAATAGCTAAGATATAATCATCATATGAAATATTCATTTTGGCTAGAAATTGATCGAATGTTAAATCTTCTTTGATTTGATTACTTTCTGCTAATAAATCGGAGATTTTTTGTCTGATATCCGAAAATCTTTTAATGTCCTCTTTGCTTATATTTTGCAAACAATATAATATAGTAGTTTTTTTCATTGGAGGATAAGGGATATTGAATCTACATTTTTTATTTCGTCGTTTATCAATATGACAGGTTGCAGTATGATGATGAGTTTGAAGATAAACTAAATCTGAAACTAATTCGTTTTTACCATCACATGTAATAAATTCATCAATAAAATCGATTACTTTCTGTTGATCGTGTTGATCTTCATGAAATTGTGGCGCATGTTCCAACCACAATAATCCATGAATATGTGGGGATCCTCGCTGTTGGAATTCAACACGTTGATAAAAATCTTTAACGTTGTAATTTTCGAATGGTCCTGATTTTAATTTCCATGTTTTGAATAGACAGCGTGTTCTATAATCAAAATATCGTGCACAAGTAATAGGATCCGTTCTTACCAAGCGCGCTTTTTCTGAGTAATCTGCATTCAATGCTTCATCTTCGGTGACTATTTTATCATCAAGAATTTTATATAATATTTTCAAAAGTTCACCCCATTTGGACTCTGCAGCCGATAACGTAAAAAAAAATGTTGGAATACCAAGTTGACGAATCATAGCTAACAATTTCTTTTTTCTTTTTCCCAGAATGCAGGTGAACTTCGAACACCTTGTAAGATTCGAAATCCATCATTGTGAAGAACTAAATCGTTCATGAAATTTCTATCTAGTATTTGAGCAGCGCAATAATTATTTGTTCCCTTTTTTCGTTTACGTAAACAAATACTAATGGCATTCGAAATTTTAGTGATTTCTTGTTTCTTATAAGTATACAAAAGATGACTCACAACAGCTGCTCGTCGATCAAAACGTCTCATTTCCGATTTTAATATGTTGTTGTAGGTTAAATACACCGTGGGGTTTCTAGCATAACCACAATAAATTGTTGGAAAGGACATTTCTTCTGCTTTACTGTCTAAAAGAATTCCAATTGGTTTTTGACCTTCTGCTGGTGCTAAAGCTAAGTTTTCAATTTCATTTTCATCTTGAATAAGAGTTTCTTGACCTCCTGGATTTAGAGGTTCCTGTTCGGCATTTTCGTCCAAATCCTCCAGACAGTTGAATAGATTCTGTTCGTTTTGGTTTTTGGTTGGCGACGAATTGTAGTCAGGAAATGGGGAAAATAGATCACGTCTATCAACTATATATTTTTCTGTTTCTGACATATGTCCATTATTTTCGCGCAACGTTATTCCTTCACTTACATATAGCGGTGTAGTAACTAAATACTCACATGCATGTCTAACCTTATTCGGTCGAATGGTTTCAATCATGTAATGATGTTTATATGAAAGTTTACGTTTCAGCTTCACTTGAATCGTTAAAGTATCGTCGAAAGTGCGTGGCAAAACAGAAACAGTTGTATCGATCGAAACTGGTACATTAACTACGTTGCCTTTCAAACTGCACTGGCGTTCGTAACCTAAGCTTCTAATTTGCATGAAGGGTAAACGGATAGCGCATAATCTTTCTTCTAACACTGTCAAATTCTTCAGAACTTCAGGAATTTCTGGAAAATCGAGGCCGTTACCTAAACAAAGTTTCGGAATTTGCATTTTTTTGACGTATCTATGACAGGTGAAACAAAAAGTATCGAAACTTTTAAATTTGTTGAATTTACGTAAGTAATAAGCTTGTTGAATGAAATCGCTATTATTATCATTTTGCAAAACTGTAGGCTTTACAGATCTAATAGAACTGGCAAACCATAAACCTCCACAACAAACGCATATTTCCGTTGGTCCTTTTTTAACTTCTGCATTGAATTTTCTCAAAATTTGTTCCCAGCTCGAAACATTTGAGGTACAAACAATGTCAATTTGACTAAGTCTTGCTAGTTGACGAGCCTTACGATCTTGTAATTTTTCTTCTTCACGAAATTCCGAAATTGTTCGTAATTGTTTTATAATTTTATTATTTTCAATCTGTTTCGATTTAGCTTCTTGAATTTTTTTTTTTTTAACAGAATAATTTGCCTGATTTTCTAATTCTCGGAAAGAATCAATTGGACGGAGCTCATTCAGCTTACGCTTCTTACATTCATTCCCGTTTGATACAAATTCATCACTGTTAGAATGTCGTCGAATTTTCATTCGTAGCTTTTTATTCTCGTTTTCTTCTCTCCGAAACTCGTCATCTTCACGCTCAATTTTATGTCTTTTATTCCTGGCGATATTTTCTTCCTTTCGAAACAGGTCATCTTCACGCTCAGTTTTATGTCTTTGTTTTCGGACATCATTTTCCTTGTTCCGAAACGCGTCATCTTCACGCTCAGTCTTATGTCTTTGTTTTCGGGCATAATTTTCCTCGTTTCGAAAGTCGTCATCTTCACGCTGAGTCTTAAGTATTTGTTTTCGGACACCATTTTCCTTATTTCGATAATCTTCATCATAAATACGTTTTTTATACATCTTATCTTTGACTTGCTTCGAACGTTGAGTTGTCGATTTTTTTTTTAATTTAGGCATTTTTTAACCTGAAAATTTAGTGAACTTGAAGAATGTGATATATCGTATTCGCGAAAAAATAAGTTCCACAAATTTTCTCAGAAAAAAAAACTTAGGGCCTTGTTGTTCTTATCAAAACAAAAAGTTTTTTGATAGGTGGGAATCCACATCAGAAACAAGAGGATACTCGTAACCCACACTAAATTATTTCCTAGGTTATGTCTAACTTGCTGAACGTTAAGGATAGATGATTTTACATTTGATGGAATTTGTGAAGCAGCGCGAGAATTTCGAATAACACGTATATTAATCCTCATATTTATAATAGTCTCATTCTTTGGACAGACTATCAAATTATCATCCTATGTTATATCAATATCAAATGATTTTGAAAATTCGAAAAACTGTTCAAGGAATATTTACAATACGGGCGCAAATAAATTAATCATCATATCAAAAATTTGTGCGATGATCTTCTGAAACAAATCAAACTGAGTTCTCAAATGGACTTAACGTTCAATATAAGGAAAACGAATCTAAAAGTTCCCTATTCGTGATTATAATGATGAAACGTACGAGGCGTTAATACTATTATTTAAAATAATGCAATTATCAATACTTGTTATAATCTACGAAATGGCACCTTCTTTCAGGTATTTGTATACCGAAGACCAATAATAAAATGAAATCTAAACTTGGACAATCCAGTGGAGTCTATGAAATAACATGCACAAACTGCCCTTCATTTTACATAGGAATGATAACTCGCAATGTAGAAAAAAGATTCAAAGAACACAAAAGAAATCAACCCCATTCCGCTTTAGGCACACATTTAAAAGATACCGGACATCATATCACATTAGATAATCTGAAAATACTTCATAAAGAAAATAACTACCATAAAATTATATTACTCGAAAAACTAGAAATTTTAAAAAATAAAGACAACCAATTTTTACTTATTTATTTTTACTAAATTCTTGGCGTTCACACACGTTTAGTAACTAAATTTTTAGCTACTCGACTAAGCTACTAGCGTAATGCGAACAAGGCTTTAGAGTCATTTATGCTGGCTAGCATGATCTAAGAAACATTTATTCTTATATCACGCTGGCTGAAAATTTATTTTCTATTCCCTTATTTAGGATATTTAATGAAATAGAAAAAAATAAAATATAATTAAATTCGGATGAATTTAGTGAAGGATTTTCCCGTATCTTCGTGCCTCTGTCAATCATTGTTCATTTATGCTGGTTGGTAACTTATGCCATATTCTATTAAATTTTGCGCTAAGTCAAAGAAGAATTTCAAGTCTGAGCATAAATTATATCTCAATGATTAATTTTTTTTTAATGTTAAAGGAAGAGTTAAAGTTACCGAACAACATAAACAAGCCCTTAATTATTTTTGTAATTTCAATAATTTATTGCTCACCTGATTTCAAAAACACTGCAGAAATCACTAAATCCGAATAAAAATTCAACTAACCAACTGGTCAGTAACTACCGAACGTAAGTTAAAAAAAAGTTAGTTATGGAAGTAAAAAAAAAACTAATCAGTTTAAATTAAATAAACTGAAACGTAGAACTCTTAACAAACTGTGAAAAAATATATCTGATTTAAATAATAAATCAAACTCAATTAATTCGATATGAAATATCTTTTCACTTCAGTCAAATCTAAAGTTATAGAATATTTCATTTGCGAAACAATTGTTTCCTTCATCCAAAATCAAAGCTTTCTTTAATCACAGTATAGACACTAGATAGTGTATGTGGTTTGATTACTTGTTTTATGAACATCGATTCATACAAGAATAGAGTAGTTAGAGTGATGTATGTATCATAGATAAATTAACTTCAATATTAAATATCATAGACCTGGAAATGTTATTGTCACTTTGACATCGATAAAAAAGGTGCTCGCGATAAAAACTTCTCTTCCCCAATATGTCAATTAGTCTGTCAGATTTTTGAATTTTGAACATATAGTGCTTTCATTTTGAATCGGTGTGGTAATTATTTAACTTTGTTGATATAAGAACCCAAAAGATGAATCGTTTTGGTGAAGTTTCGACTGAGCAAATTACGACAAATATCGAGAAGTCTATACAGCAATCTACAAAAAACACAAAAGCTTCAATCTGGAGACAATTTATGGAGTTTTGTCAAGTTCGAAAGTATGAATTGTCCGAAATAATTCCATTACATGAAGTAGCAAATATATTAAAGGATTGGGCCTATAATTTTAAAAAGAAAAATGGAGATGATTATAAAGAATATGCGGTTAAGTCAATTTGGAATTCGACTGCGAAGGTGGCACAAGAAAATTATTTCTGTGAATACAATATTAAATTTAATCCTTTTGTCGACATAACTTTCAAAGAAGCCCGTGATGCTAGAAATAGTAAACGGGAAGAATTACAAGCTATTCAAGCGAAAAGGAAGATATCTTCTGTAGAATTTTATTGTATTAATAAAGATAATTATTATTGTTGTTCATCCCATATATTCTGTCGTTAATTTATCTTGCCAAAAAACACTCGAGCTTTTCTTTTATCAGATAAATTTCTCTTCAACCAAAGTTTTGCCAATCACTAAATTTGCTCGAAAAACTGACATCAGTTTTTCTCGTAAAATTAGTGATTGGCAAAACTGTTTCGTTGCAAAGAGAAATTTATCCGATAAAAAAAAAGCTCTTGTGTTTTTACTGTTGATGAAAAATATCATTAAATCTGAGATATGAGGACATGTCTACTGAGGATATATTATTCCTCATGCCTATTTCAAACATTTCAACCATGCTACTGGTTTCGAAGAACTACATTAAAAGAACCGAATTTTGAATAAAAAGAAAATTCAAAGACTAATAAGAATTATTTTTATTAATCTTTGAAATCAGTGATGTTCCAGGTGTTACAATTGTAACAAATGTGTTACATTTTAAACCTTGTGTAACTGTGTTACGTACAATTGAAAAATTGACTGAAATTGTTACAATTGACAATTAAACGAATTAAATCTTATGGTTCTGATGATGCGCTCCTCTTGAAACTTTGCATGAACATTTAGTATATCAATATCCATTCCAGAAATAAATTTCACTCGATTCGGATATCTTTTTATGGAAGTATAAAAATTCTTATTTTCAATATGAAAATTGAATTTTCTATGGTTCGGATGATACGATCCTGTTGAAATTTTAGATGAACATTTAGTATATCAATCTCCATTCTATAAATAAATTTCACTCAATTCGAATACCTTGTTATGGAAATATAAAGATTCTTGTTTTCAATATTACAATTAAATTTTCTATGATTCTGATGATGCGATCCTATTGAAATTTTGCATGAACATTCAGTATATCAGTCTCAACTTACAAAATTAATTTCATTTGAATCGGAAAGTTGGTTATGGAAATAAAAAAATTCTTCTTTTCAATATTCCAATTAAATTTTCTATGGTTCTGTTGATACTATGGCCACAAAATTTTGCGAGAGGCTCACTATGAGCATATGGCAAGTTGCTGCAAAATTTCATTCCGTTTGCCCTCGTTTTGTGTGAAATATTGAGCAACAAAATTTTGAATGGCCACTTTTTATGGAACACCCTGTACGATTTTTCTGGTTAACGAACTTAACCGAGCTATTTGGGAGCTGAACACACCCTGAAAATTTCAAGTCTCTAGGACAATCCGTTCGAGAGTTATTGTGCTCACGGACGGCCGGCCGGCCCTACAGAATTTGATTTGACCTCATATTTTTCATCAGGGAGTCGAACCCTATCGTTTGAGACCATTTTCGACTCAAAATTCGAAAATTACAGACATTTGGGCAAAACGATATAGCACTCGTCTAAGTAGAACGAGCGCTCAAAAAATGGACGATGTTGCTTCAGTAAACAAATTCATTTGAATAATGATCATCGTGTATAACGGAATTATACGGAAGTATCGTATAATTATTATTTGATATCGAAATCAAAATAAGACTTGCGATGGGGTTCAGGGGTTGAAATTTCCATCCTAAACATTCACGTTCGATTTTCGGAGGGAGAAAGTGATACCTGCATCACTAAACTTGGCAGAAATATTCTTCAGGACATTATTATTTGATATCGAAAAAAAATGGACTCGCGATGGGGTTGTAATTTCAACCACCAAGTGCAATTTTTTTTCGATATCAACTAATAATGTCCTGGAGATTGTTCCTGCCGAATTTGGTGATCCAGGTACTACGCTTGCGTTATTTTCGGAACGTCATCTTTGAATTCACTAGAATGTAATAAATAGAGCCCGATTCGAATAGTTCTTGCTTTATTTCTTATAATACAAATATATCTTATGAAGAAAGACTTCATTTCACTAATCATTCTGTGGTCAACTGAGGGGAATTGGTTAGTTCCAAAGAAAAACACATCAAGACTATTACTATTTCCTTTAATGTTCTCAGTCGAACTCTCGTACAATACTGTCTCCGCTCATCTCCTCTACCTTGTCTCCTAATATTAAACATATTGGATTATCGTCATTATTGATGACAAGGTAGTTTCGACATCGGAGATTCACCTATTTCTAACCTACATAATTTGATGACTATAACTACTTGGTGCCCCGGTGTTGTAATGCCCTTTCTTAATTGAATGTTTTTATAATTGGTTATCTAGGGTACGGATTACACCACACCTCCCCGGGCAAAACAAAAAAAAATTTTGAAATCAATTTTTTTTTTCATTTTTGTTAATTTTTTTTTTCATTGTAAAGCTTAATCCTATTCTTATGTACCTTACTTAACTTATTTCCTATATCTAACACTACATTTGGGTGTTCGTCTTTCACAACACTATATGGTCCTTTAAAAATTGAGTCTAGTTTACTATCCATAATGTTTTTCACTAGCACTTTATCTCCCGGATTGAATTCCACTTGTTTCGCGTGTTTGTCGAAATTATCTTTTCTTCTAGTTTTCGATTCTATGAGATTATTTCTTGCATCTGTGCAAGCAGTTTGTAGTCTATATTTCAACTCAGTGGGATAATCATCGAAATTATACAATGGTTCAATGTTACTAACTAGATTTGATGGAATTGTACTGTTTTTCCCGAACACTAATTCAAATGGCGTATATTTTGTTTCGGTGTGAATTGTGTTATTATATGCAAAACTCCAAAATGGTACCCAAGAACTCCATTTTAATGGATTCTTGGCTGCATAAATTCTCAAGTAAGCGCCCAGATTTTTGTGGGAATTCTCAAGTGCTCCTAGAGTTTCATGGTGATATCCAGTCGAATTTAATTGGTTTATGTTCAACAGTTTACACGTGTTTTTGAAAACTAACGACATGAACTCAGTTCCTTGATCACTTACTACTTCCTTTGGGATACCAAAACGCAATATAAAATTTTCTGTAAAAGCTTTTGCAACCGTTTCGGCTTCTTTATTAATCAGTGGATAACATTCTACAAATTTTGAAATTTCACATTGTATTGTCAGTATGTACTTATTATTATTAAAGTCACTTGGCAAAGGTCCAACTAAATCTACATAAATTTTTTCCATTGCTGATGTGGCTGTTGTCGTGATAGTAAGGGGTTGTTTTGTTAGGTTACTGTATTTATGTCTGTGACAATCATCGCATCTCTTTACGAATTCTATAATATCTTCTCGCATACCAGGCCAAAAATATTTCCTTCGAATATTGTTAAATAGTCGGTTTATTCCAGCATGACCTCCGGTCGGTAAAATAGTAGAAGTATACATATACATTACATATATTAAGCTTTTTATGCTCAGATACATCAGAAAACAATTATTGTTGATAGTTTAGCTTTTAGCTTGCTTTGTTTGGTTATGTTTACGAAACGAAAGAGAATATGTTTGACAGTTCGAACTTCGAACGCCTATGGTTTGAAGCTAGGGAGAGAGATAGAGAAGGTCGACTGTCCTCGTCACTTTTACTACGCTAGAAAAATCGGAGTTCTTCGAGGTCGCGGAGTGACGCTTCTGTAGTTCTGTGTGTTCTGTGGTTCTATATTCGTAATGCGGCCCATACACAAGCTACTTTTTCGGCGTTCTGGCAGCTAGCGTCACCGCAAACGACCAAAACGCCCAAAAGTAGCCCGAAAAACGCCTGTGTATGTCTATCCGCTGCCAAGCTGGCGAGTCGCCGAGCTGGACGCAACGGCGGACGCCAATATCAAACGTGCTTGATTTTAGCGTCAAGATAGCCGGCGAAACGCATGAAAAACGCTTGTGTGTGTGTGAGAGAGAGCGTCTAGAATGGCAGGGAATCATGCAAGATTTCCACATTCAGAAGAATTCCTTACAACTATTTAAAAAGAATAAGTGTTTGTGGATGATTAAGAGCAAAGATAATATTCGAACAGAACACTTAAAGAATAAAGCCTACGAAGAATTGTAAGCTTTATGTAAACAATGTAACGATGAGTGCGATATTGGTTTCGTAAAGAAAAAAATAAAAAGCCTCCGACACTCATTCTGTAAAGAATACAAAAAGTTACGAGCTACGGAAATGTCGGGTGCAAAAAGAGTTCAATCGTTTGGCCAACCGGGAGGTTTCATTTCCTAAAATCGACCTGTAAGCGAACACTCTGCTAAGATCGATGAATAACATAAAGAATGTTTGAAATTACGTGTCTTTTTTGAGAATATATGAAACCCCTAATTTGCATTCATTTTCAAAAACTTTTTATTGTTAATTGAAATATCAGTTGTGACATTTATGTACGAAAAATACTGCCGAATGGCTTCCTCTAGCTCTACATACGTTGCTGTTTCTAAACATTAACAAAACTTATAAAAGGACTACGCCATCAATAAAAATGGAACGATACATGCTTCAAGAACGCATTGAAATTATTAAAATTCACTATAAAAATGGTGACAATTTGGCGGAGACTGATCGTATAACTCGATCTCTCGTCAGCGATCGGTGAGCTACTGAGACGCTTGTGTGTGGTCTAATGCGGCCCATACTCAAGCTACTTTTTCGGCGTTCTGGCAGCTAGCGTCACCGCAAGCGACCAAAACGCCCAAAAGTAGCCCGAAAACGCCTGTGTATGTCTATCCGCTGCCACGCTGGCGAGTCGCCGAGCTGGACGCAACGCCGGACGCCAAGATCAAACGTGTTTGATTTTAGCGTCAAGATAGCCGGCGAAACGCATGAAAAACGCTTGTGTGTGTGTGAGAACGTCTAGTATGGCAGAGAATCATGCAAGATTTCCTCATTCAGAAGAATCCCTACAAATTTTATAGAACTATTTAAAAAGAATAAGTGTTTGTGGATGATTAAGAGCAAAGAATATTCGAACAGAACACTAAAGAATAAAGCCTACGAAGAATTGTAAGCTTTATGTAAACAATATAACAACCGAATCAGGATGTCTCGGCACCCAGACGAGGAGCCAGAAAGATTGCTGCCAAACTCTTCACAAAAGAGAGGGTTCGATGGGCAATCGAATCCTTTAAACCCTACAAATCTCCAGGCGGGGATGGCATTTACCCGGTACTGCTTCAGAGGGGACTGCAGGTCATACTCCCGGACCTCGTGGACCTCTTTCGACGGAGCTTCACCTGGGGATACATCCCTGAATGCTGGCGGGACGTGAGAGTGAGCTTCATTCCTAAGGCTGGTAAACGGCCAGGGACTGATGCAAAATCATTCCGCCCTATCAGCCTATCCTCCTTTCTCTTGAAAGCGATGGAGAAGATAATTGATCAAGATACTAGAGCGGGATTACTTTCTAAGTTCCCTCTACACAAAGATCAGTATGCATATCAAGCAGGGAAATCAACGATTTCAGCTCTCCATAGCCTCACCAGGAAACTGGAGAGGGCCTTAGAGTTCAAAGAGGTTGCCCTTTGCGCTTTCATTGACATAGAAGGCGCGTTCTCGAATACGCCAAGGCAGTCCATCCACCGTGCGCTGGTTAAGAGAGGAGTGGAGCCGGCAACGGTTGCTTGGATTATGGCTTCGCTGAACAGCCGGATAATCAATATGCAACTAGGTACATCTTCAGTTACTGCGACGCCCGGAGACGGGTGCCCACAAGGGGGCTGCTTATCGCCACTCTTGTGGTCACTGGTCGTTGACGATCTTCTTGAAACACTTTCAAGTGCGGGTTTTGAGATCTGCGGTTACGCAGATGACCTTGTGATAATGGTTCGGGGCAAGCATGACGACACAATTAGTGATCGAATGCAAACTGCTCTAACCTTAACTCACGAGTGGTGTCTCCGAGAAGGTCTCAATATAAATCCCAAAAAGACGATATTACTGCCATTCACCAGGAGGAAAAAACTCTCTTTAAAAACAATTACGATGAACGGGACCACCCTAACTCCAACGAACCACACCAAATATCTTGGTGTGATCTTCGACCAAAAACTCTCCTGGAGTCTACACCTCGAGGCCGTGATCAGTAAGGGCCAGAGAGCTCTCTTCATGTGCCAGAGGATGGTTGGAAGTACGTGGGGGTTAAAACCTGAACTTACGAATTGGATTTACAAATCCATTGTTCGACCAATCGTGAGCTACGCGGCTCTAGTTTGGTGGCCAAGAGCAAAACTAGTTTCGGGAAAATTAGCCCTAGGAAAACTACAAAGAACATCGTGTCTGTGCATAACAGGCGCATCTCGCTCCTGCCCAACTGCTGCCATGCAAGTCATCCTGGACCTGCCTCCTCTAGAGATGTTTCTGGAAAGCGAGGCGGCCAGATGGGCTCTTCGGGTGGCAAGGGAGCGGGAGCTGAAAACTGGTGACTACACAGGGCACCTTCGCATTTTAAATGAGTGTAAGGAGCTTCTGGATGCGGTCACAGATAACCTCCCTTCGAGACACGAGTTTCGAAAAAACTTTACCACGACATTTCCAAGTCGTGATCAATGGGCTAATAAAGAATTAGTTTTCCCCAGAGGATCTACGGTATTTTATACTGATGGCTCGAAAACTGAAGATGGAAGAGTCGGAGCCGGCGTCTACGGTCCCTCAATCCAATTAGCCATACCAATGGGTCTCTGTCCTTCGGTTTTTCAGGCAGAGACACTTGCTATAAGGGAGTGCGTTGCGCTCTGTGCGAAACGCAATTACCAAAGAAAGAAAATATATATAGCATCTGACAGCAGAGCAGCCCTGCTAGCGCTTGACTCTCCACAAGTGAAGTCAAAGTTGGTCTGGGAATGCAAAACGTCACTTAACCTACTCGGAGAAAAGAACCAGGTCAATCTCATTTGGGTGCCTGGTCACTCCGGGATTCACGGCAATGAAGCGGCAGACCAACTGGCCAGGGAAGGAGGGACAACCCCCTTCACTGGACCAGAACCGTTTTGCGGCTTCCCAGCCAGTCATCAGGCAATGGCTATTAAGGACTGGGAACAAAAGAGGAAGCTTATGTCCTGGCGTACGACCAATGGTCAAAAGCAAGCTAAGTCACTTCTCTCTCACTCGACGAACTGGACCAAGAAAGTCCTCTCACTCAGCAAATTGGAACTGAGGAAACTGACGGGCGCTCTCACTGGGCACTGTCCCGTGAGGTATCACTTAAAAAACATGGGAAAAGCGCCCGATAATACATGTCGCTTCTGTCAGGAAGCCACCGAGACAGCCAGACACCTGCTATGCGAGTGTGAAGCTGTTCACCAGAAACGGCTACGGCATCTTGGTTCCTGGTTCCTAAAGCCTGAACAAGTAATGGATGTGGCCCCCAGAAAGGTGGTGAAGTTCATTGAGACTTTGCTGCCTGACTGGTAAACAGCGCGGGGATGCACAATAGATCTTAAGGTCAAGGTGCTCGCAAGGTCGGTTTTGATCTGTCGCCCCTCCTCTAATCTAATCTAATCTAATCTAAACAATATAACGATGAATGCGATATTGGTTTCGCAAAGAAAAAAATAAAAAGCCTCCGAGACTCATTCCGTAAAGAATACAAAAAGTTACGAGCTACGGAAAAGTCGGGTGCAAAAAGAGTTCAATCGTTTGACCAACCGGGAGTTTTCATTTCCTAAAATCGACCTGTAAGCGAACACTAAGATCGATGAATAACATAAAGAATGTTTGAAATTACGTGTCTTTTTTGAGAATATATAAAACACCTAATTTGCATTCATTTTCAAAAACTTTTTAATTGAAATATCAGTTGTGACATTTATGTACGAAAAATAATGCCAAATGGCTTCCTCTAGCTCTACATACGTTGCTGTTTCTAAACATTAACATAACTTATAAAGGGACTACGCCATCAATAAAAATGGAACGATACATGCTTCAAGAACACATTGATATTATTAAAATTCACTATAAAAATGGTGAAAATTTGGCAGAGACTGATCGTACAACTCGATCTCTCGTCAGCGATCGGTGAGCTACTGAGACGCTTGTGTGTGGTCAAAATTGCACGAGCGTCTAGGACGCTCGCAAAACGCTAGCTGCCAGAACGCCGGAAAAGTAGCTTGTGTATGGGCCGCATAACGCTGCATGCAGTGTTTTTCCTGCGTTCCCGCTCTTTCCGCTGTGTAAATTCATATACGTACATACAACGTCGTTCACTGAAAGATTGATTGAAATTGTGAAAGCCCATCCAATTTTATATGATTTGGGAAATTCCGAATACAAAAATCTTCGGAAAATAGATGAAGAATGGGGCAAAATAGGCACCGAATTGAACGAAAGTGTTAACAAATTTATAAAAATTTGCTTAGATTGCTTCTTCAAAAAACGTAGTTCTTAAAAAAACTCAATGATTTATCTGAACTTTATTTAAAATAACCATAAACGATTTGTATTATTAGGTAACTCATAAAAATAAAAAACAAAATATAATAGGTAATTTGAACAATGTTCACTAGCAGGAGAATCCTAATTCAATCATTATCGAAAAAAGTGGCAAATTTTTCACGGACTTCGATACCACATTTGGGGCTCTTCTAGAGTCATTTTGAATATTTGTGAATGAGTCCATTGTATTATGTGGTGGATCCAAAAACTGAAAATATTGATCATCGCATTGTTTTTTTAACGGAAAACTAAGTTTATGAATATCACTTACGCTTGCCGTTCATCTTCTGCTACAGCAATTAGTAGAAGAGCTTCTTCTTCATCGGATGAGAAATCCATTTTTTTGGACCAGAAAACTCACAGAAATCTTCACGTTACCGCGTACTTTACCGCAATTTGGCATGAATAGAAAAACTTCCCGCTTCCCGCAGTACACCGCGTCGTTACCGTTCCCGCTCCCGCAGTACCGCGTTGGTGTGGGGGATCCTTTAGTTTGGAAGATATGGACTCCCAAAGTCCAAAAAATATTTCACCTGGAAGTCACTTTTCTCACTGAAAAAAACACTTTTTTACCGCTTTATTAAGTTTGAAGCCTCTTTGAACATTTTAACGTAAAAGTTCGATTCATTTCCTTTCAAATATATTCAATAATTATTGCAAAAACATCGAAAAAATTAGAGGGAAAGCCCGCCGTTCCTTGTGGTGAGTTTGGCACTACCGCACTATCTTTCGACAAGTGACCAAGGAAATGATGGCGGGATTTATCTCTCGGATTTACCGGTATGCATCGTGTCATATTCGCGCGAAATAATTAGCGTTAGTGCCAAACTTACCATAAGGAACGGCGGGCTTTCCTTCGATTTTTGAGCGCTCGTTCTACTTAGACGAGTGCTATATCGTTTTGCCCAAATGTCTGTAATTTTCGAATTTTGAGCCGAAAATGGTCTCAAACGATAGGGTTCGACTCCCTGATAGAAAATATGAGGTCAAATCAAATTCTGTAGGGCCGGCCGTCCGGCCGGCCGTGAGCACAATAACTCTCGAACGGATTGTCCTAGAGACTTGAAATTTTCAGGGTGTGTTCAGCTCCCAAATAGCTCGGTTAAGTTCGTTAACCAGAAAAATCGTACAGGGTGTTCCATAAAAAGTGGCCATTCAAAATTTTTGTTCCTCAATATTTCACACAAAACGAGGGCAAACGGAATGAAATTTTGCAGCAACTTGCCAGATGCTCATAGTGAGCCTCTCGCAAAATTTTGTGGCCATAGTATTAACAGAACCATAGAAAATTCAAATGGAATATTGGAAAGAAGAATTTTTTTATTTCCATAACGAACCTTCCGATTTAACTGAAATTCATTCTGTGAGTGAAGACTGACACACTGATTGTTCATGCAAAATTTCAAGAGGATAGCATCATCAGAACCATAGAAATTCCAATTGGAATATTAAAGGAAAGACTCTTTATATTTCCATAACAAGATATCCGAATCAAATGAAATTTATTTTTGGAATTGAGATTTATATATTGAATGTTTGTGCAAAATTTGAAGATCATCGCATCATCCGAACTATAGAAAATTCAATTTGAATATTGAAAAAAAAATTATATTTTCATAACAAGATATCTGAATTGAGTGAAATTTATTCCTGGTATAAAGATTGATATACTGAATGTTCATGCCAAATTTCAAGAGGATCGCATCATCAGAACCATAAAATTTAATTATTTTAATTTTCAAGTGTGACCATAGAATTGAATTTTTTTAATTGTTTATATATAAAGTATCAATTTCAAGTCATATACAGAATTTTGAGATGATAGTCCTATTGCTCCACCAGAGAACGAGCGCTCAGAAGCTCCTGCTCAGGGCTTGCTTCCATTTTTTTTTATGTTTTTGCAATAATTAATAAATATATTTCAAATGAAATGAATCAAATCTTCATGCTAAAATGTTCAGAGACGCTTTAAACTTAATGAAGCGGTAATTAACTGTTATTGTAGTGAGAAAAGTGAATTTCAGGTGAAGTATTTTTCGGACTTTGGGGGCCCATATCTTTCAACTTAAGACAGATCGTCAATTGTTTTTTCACTAATATTGTTCAGAAAGCCAATATGAATACAATGGCAACAAAATTTGATGAATATCTGCTGAATCCCAAAATTCAAACAGTTTCAATTTTTTGTTCGAAATGTTCCACCAATTTTGAGAATGTGAAAAAATTCCAGGGTATAAAGGACCAAAGAAGACATTTGCCGGTGGACACTTTTGAAGAACACCGAAAAACAAATGACTATGATTTTTTTTTCTGAAAATCGAGTTTTCAACTGGAATTCATGAAAAAATTATAAGTCCATTCCTTCAATAACAAAGAATCAAGAGAAAATATCACCATTCGAAAATTTTGGATTTCACATGAGAAAAAAAATAAAATCGAAAAAAGTGTTTTTTACAGAAATCTCAAAAATGGCTGGAGATAAAAAGCTGAAGAGTTGGCTGAATTATTTTCATTTAATGCCTAATCGATCCCCTCAATATGAATCGAAAAGGCCGCAAGGGGCAGATTTAACGTTGAAAAATCCGCTATACCCTTTCAGAGAATAAAGATATCAATATTGTCAACCTAGGTGCCAAGTCTTTTTATGCGCCGGCGAATATTTCCGGAGATATAAAATTTTCAATGTTAAAGGGGGCGTTTAACCTCCTGGATCCCTTTGCAAATGAATTGAATTTTCAGGAAATAAGAATATTAATATTCTTAACCTACGTGCCAAATCTCGTTAGGCGCTGGCAAACATTTCCAACATGTTAAGGGGAGCATTTTAACCCCCTGGATCCCTTTGCAAGTGGATAAAATTTTCAGGGAATATTGATCTCAATATTGTTAATCTACGTGCAAATCTCTTTATGCGCCGGAAAATATTTCCGGCAACTTAACGATTGTGACTTTTCATCTTTGCCTGATTTCTATTTCTCTTATCTTTAGCTTCAATTCCGATTTGCGTCTTATCTTAATTTGGCTAGCGTGTATAGCTGAGAGATTGTGATTCAAACAGAAAATTTAGATTTGTACATCTTCTTTTTAACATATTGTCAAAAAACCTCACTAGGAGTTTAATTGCTGGGGTAATCAAGCCTCCCCTGAGAAATCAGTCCTTAGGGACTCATGTTCAAACACCCTTCATGTAACAGTGATAAATTCTTACCTTTGTAGAACTTATACGCTGGCATCTGTAAAAAAAAGGAAAAAGTGTGTTATTATGATTGTATTACGAATTCATGAGAGTATTATGCCGAAGTAAGATGAATAGAATAGTTCGAAAGTAAGCAACAATTTCATTCTGAACAGGGAGAAAACCCAGATTCTTCTTTTCACTCCAAGTAGTGCAGGCATCGAAAAAAATACTTTTGGTCAGAAGAATATCAACTTCTGCATTATAAAAAATCTTTCGCACTGGGTATATACAGGGTGTTTCATCATAAACTGGACAAACATATATTTTTGTGCAGAAGACATCGGGAGAATCATTTTTGCCTTATAGAATATATCCCGTTTTCGAAGCATAAGCGAGATACAGGGTGTCAAACGTCATTTTTGAGCAAGATTCTTACGAGTGTGGTCAGTTTTGTATAACACTTAAAGTAACGTTTATTGGTCAAATCTCAGTATTTTTGGGTCCTCTATTCAGAAAAGTTGACGAACTCCAAAAAAAAATTTACAAAACAGCGGAAGACCTGCAATGTACCTAATTTTTTTTGCGAATGTCAAATTGACTTTTATTTTTTGAATGAACACAATTTTCTAAGAATTTCTGTGAAAAATTATTTTCAAAAATCGATAAAAATGGACGAAATTTTGTACAATTGTACTTCTTGAAATATCAATCACGAATATGAAAACAGAATTGTAAAATATCGAACGGTTTCGTTACTACAGTCATTCAAATGTTTCGTTCAGACCTCTGAAATTTTGAGAAAAAAATTGTGTTGAGTTCTAGAGTCAAAATAAATGAATTATTGGCACGTCCAAACATTCTAGATGAATTTATAAAAAAAAATTCAGTGAAACTTAGTTGGGACTCGAACCGACGTAGGTATTGAATAGGGAAATGGCAATGTTCTAACGATAATAATATTCGTTGCCAGGCAACGGTAGTTCGTAGTTCATAAAGTTTGACTACTGGCTAAATTATATTCACTGAAATTCAAATACCAGTCAAACTCTATGAACTACGAAATACCGTTGCCTGGCAACGAATATTATTATCCTTAGAACAGTGCAATTTCCCTATAAATACCTACGTAGGTTCGAGTCCCAACTAAGTTTCACTGAATTTTTTTTTATAAATTCGTCTAGAATGTTTGGACGTGCCAATAATTCACTTATTTTGACTCTAGAACTCAAAACGAATTTTTTTTCATTATTTCAAAGGTTCGAACGAAACGTTTGAATGACTGTAGTGACAAAACCGTTCGATATTTTAAAATTCTGTTTTCATATTCGTGATTGATAATTCAAGAAGTACAATTGTACAAAATTTCATTCATTTCGAGTGAAATTTTTTCATCGCTGTAGACATGTAAAAAAAAATTGTGTTCGATTTTTGAAAAAATTTTCTGACAGAAATTCTTAGAAAATTGTGTTCATTCAAAAAATGAAAGTCAATTTGACAACCGCAAAAAAAATGAGGGGCATTGCAGGTCTTCCGCCGTTTTGTAAATTGTTTTTTGGAGTTCGTCAACTTTTCTGAATAGAGGACCCAAAAATACTGAGATTTGAACAATAACCGTTACTTTAAGTGCTATACATAACTGACCACACTCATAAGAATCTTGCTCAAAAATGACGTTGGACACCCTGTATCTCGCTTATGATTCGAAAATGGGATATATTGTATAAAGCAAAAATGATTCTACCGATGTCCTCTACACGAAAATATATGTTTGTCCAGTTTATGATGAAACACCCTGTATAGATAACGAACTTAACCGATTTGGGAACCGAACTCACTCTGAAAATATCAAGTCTCTAGACAATCCCTTCGAGAGTTATCATGTTTACGGTCAGACAGCTCTACGGACAGAATTTAATTCGACCCCGGATTCGACATCACAGAGTCGAACTCTATCGTTTGAGACCATTTTCGGCTTAATATTCGAAAATTACAGACATTTAGGCAAAACAGTTAGGTTGTAAAATATAACACAAAATATATAAGTGAAATTGTTGATAGAATTTCGATTTATGTGTTCGCCGTAATACGCGATGTAACAAATTTCAATACCGATGTAACTTGCCTACAGGTACCTTACATCGATGTAAAGTTACATCGGTGTATGCTGTATTTATGGAATAGGACCATAAGGTAATTAGTAACATGATAGTGACTGAAAGAATATACATAATAACATTCGACAATACTCAGAAGGCTATGGGTTTATGCCTGTGTGAGCATATACTAAAACGGACCAAATTTTCGGACCCGAAGCTGATATGTTACAGTACGCCCAGATCTGTTTACATTTTCGTCAGATATCAGATTGACATTTGGAAACACGGGTTTTCGCTTATTTTACAGTTATTTGTAGTTTGAAATTACTCAAGTAAGAGGAGATTGTTGTACCCATTTGTCGTAGTTCGAATTATATCGCTTTCGATTATGGTATGAATATATTGAAAATGGGCCAAGATGACTTTGCTGGAAGGTAACTTTATCCCTAACATCAATTATTGATTATTTTTTCAAGCGTTGATTTCATTTTCAGATTTCATCTTATTTGTCCAGTATGTCAGGAAAAATGTGCCATCAATACAAATTTAAAATAATGGAATGATGTACTTCGGAACTTGTTTGAGCCATCAAATTGGTTCTTTTAATCCAATTGCCAATAAAGAATGAGAGAAATCCATGTATCAAGACAAAATTTAATTGAGGGACCTACATCTACATGATTCACAAATAGAGAAAATAGTTCGATGAGGGCTGAAGAACTTCGGGGTATGGTCATTTGACTTGGTCAATTGTTATCGTCATTCAAGTATGATGAGAATTAATCGTTGTGTTATTATAAGAAGCCGTTAAGCATTTGATATGTATGATTTTTTTTTCAGTATGTGTAAAAGAATAATATAGTGGAAATTGAATTAACTTTATTTTTACTTTGTCCAGAATAAAGAGTACCTATTTAACTTGTTATATCTAATCATGTGCTGATCTTACAAGATATAAATGAATAAGTTGTCACGATGGATTTGTTTGTAGTTTATTTTTACTGAATTGGGTATAGTGTCAGCACTTAGGTTGTGTATTTAGATGACTGGAAAGTATGAATGTGAATAAAGCACCTTGAGTTATATTTTCATAGAATAAGTGAACGATTGCTGATTACGATTGAAAGTGTTACTGCATACAATTTCTATGGGGCGTAACCTGCAGGTAGAAAATAGGGTCCTAATATTTTATTGTCATAAACACCGCATCATACTTTGATTCAAACGATTCATAATTTTTTGTTAACCCGGACCTGGATTTTCAAGTATACAGCTATAAAAGGAAAATCAGTGTGGAAATGAATTACAAAGTAATGTTGAAATAATTATAGATTCAATATTGTGGATAATTCATTGTTAAAAGTCGCTTCAAACCACTTTCGGGGGTATCCAAGTTCTTAAAAACTTCACTTTCACGTTGAAAATTTGTGCAGTAAAACTGTCTCCGCGAAAATTTGAAGTATACGTCTCAGTTAAGTTTTTAATGGTGTTTTCGATTATTAAAACAGATTTTCAAAATTCCGATGTACAGGGTGTTGTTTCGAGGATTCAAATGATTCATAATTTTTTGTTAACCCAGACCTGGATTCTCAAGTATACAGCTATAAAAAGGAAAACCAATGTGGAAATTAATTACAAAGTAATGTCGAAAGAATTATGGATTCAATATTGTTAATAATTCATTGTTAAAAGTCACTTCAAACCACTTTCGGGTATTCAAGTTCTTAGAAACTTCACTTTTACGTTGAAAATTTGTGCAGTAAAACTGCCTGCGCGAAAATTTTAAGTATACGTCTCAGTTAAGTTTTTAGTGGTGTTTTCGAATATTAAAACAGATTTTCAAAATTCCGATGTAAGGTTGACGCTCACTTGGACGAGACGAGACAAAGCGACGCGTTAGTTCGCCTGGGACCGCGCACTTGGACCAAGCGATGCGGCGATCAGCCATCGGAAGAAATTCCCCCTATTTTTGGGCCGCAATAAATTTTTATTACCCATGCTGCATGCTGACTACACGAATGAACAAGGGTAGAGCTATTGTTCGAATCGTGTTTTTGGTCATAATCTTGTTTTAATAGCTTCGTCGTCCCACCTTCATATAGGAATGAAAAAAAAATTATGTGACGTGAAAAAAATTCGACATTTTATCTCTGTTGGCATGTTGGCAAGTTACAAAATATAACTTTTCTCGTATCCGGGAAAAAAGTACTCACTTTTCTGCCGGATTAATTTCGTGAAAAGTTATATTTCTTTCCATCGTCATTTTTCTAGTCACAGAAAAAAATTATGTATTATACAAGGGAAAAAAGTACTAGATTTTAGATCGAGGTTATGTTGTCTTCCAAAGAGAAGCGGAGGGTGACAAAAACCGAAAGTTATTTTTTTTTAACTATATATAAAATCATTGATACGTAATTTATTTTCTCTTTAACCGATTGAAAAAATTAAGTAGTAATCTAATTCCTTCACTCTGGTGATTTCAGAAAAAAATACTTTTCCTACGACAATATCGAAAAATTTCCTGTAATAAGTACTGGGAAGTCGCATTTTTTATTACCTTGCTGCATACCGCTTACCTGTATAAGCTTCAAATCAGACTAATTTATATTCAATTTATTCTGAATATACTTTTGCCGGGGCGGTAAAATCTCTGGCGCTGTCCCTGGTTATTTTTGGGTATGGTCAGCCACAAGGCTGTAGCTAGAAAAAATTTCGGGGGGGTCCACCGAATGACAGAATGACAATTTTTAAAGAAAAATGTTCTAGTCCTGTACTTCAGAAAAATTTCGGGTCCGGAGTCCGGACCCTCCCCTCGCTACGGCCTTGGTCAACCATGAAACATTTGTAAGAATCGTGTTTTGGTCATGATCATGTTTTAATTGGGAATTCCAATGAAATCCTCGTAATTCTTCATCCAGGAATACAATAAAATACAAATAATTGATACGAAATGCTTATTTCCTCTTTAACCGATTAAAAAAAACAAAGCAAGTAGTAATCGAAAGTTCAATGTTTGCAGATCATATATCCCTCGAAGGAATTATTCCACAGTTTTCCAATTCTATCAGATACTTCAATTTCTTCGGAAGAAGGGTTTTTCAATATTTTGTTGTATTTACATAATAAAATACCTATCCTTCAGACGATTTGAATTCATATTCACAGTTGTACAAAATACATAAATGTTGTTCGTTTTGTATATAAATTTCGTTTTTCCAGATCTCAATCGAGAAAATTCTAACCAACACTCTCATGAGCCATTCAAAACAAACTCATTTCACAGAAATTCAAAAATAACTGTGTATTTCCCCATAGACAAAATTCGAGTATAAAATTGGAAATACAGCGCTCCGAACTTCCCGTTTCCGGCCGTCGGATACCTACTTGCCGCCTCGAGAAATTTCGCTCACATGCCCCAAAGATCATCCTGGCGACCAACGACTCGCCTCCTCGCTGCTCCTCGCTTCGCTTCTCCTAGGTGCGTGTCTACCCAAAGATAAGGGACGACGAAGATGGGAAACGCGCCTACTACGCTAGTACTAAAAAACGACTACATTTTAGCCCCAGATTTTACTAGTGAGATGTTAGATGGCGCTGAAGACAGATATAGAAAAGAAGAAATCTACTTGTAGCGGGAATTTTGAATCTAGATTTTCCGTTTCTCCGCATACGCAGAATTTTGGGATTATACTAGCTACTACAATGAAAAATGAGTAAAATATTATAAACAATAATATTATACTCATTTTTCATACCAAAAACCAATATGGAGATCATCTCATAAATGAACAGATTATAATGAAAGAAAAAAATTTTTTTGTGGAATTTTTTATTCGGTAAATAAAAAATATGACATAATTATAGATATATAAATGAAACAAATAAATATATTATGTACAAATATAAATATAATGAATTCCTATTATTGAATAACAAAAATATATAAGTATAAATATGATAAATCACAGCCCCAATAAAGAATTCTTGTAAAAAATAAGTTGAATATACATACAAATAAAAAATCATAGAAAAAATGACGTGGAGCAATCATTATATTCTCATGAATTATAATTTTGGACACAGGAAGAACATCCAATCGAATGTGTGGAATACTGTCAGGAAATAATAATCTCCGTGGAAATTCACATTCAAATTTCTCTGGGGAGAAATGCTCACTACATATACTGTATTGTTTTGCGCCCAAATCTAAATCTAATCTAAGTCCAGAAAATTCCAACCATTTTTGAGCCCTTGAAAATCATTGAATATTATTATTGATATTAAAACAAAGTAAGAGGAGAGGCAAAGCATACTGGGCATGAGTGGAAATATGTACGAAAAAACACACCAGAAAAAATTCAACTCTGAGACACAACGTAAATAAATTTAAAAAAATTGTTTAGTAGTTTCAAAAAGAATTCAAAAACTTACCGTTTCATGTCTTTTGAAAAATTAAATAACGTGATGCCTGGTTTATTATTTTTACTGTTGTTGCAGTTCATAACAACACAATAATGAACACTCATCTTGACAGTTGAAAATAAACAAAATTCAAAAGACCGAAGGCTGTTGTAATTTGTTAAGGCACTTGTAGCGAAGGCAAATTCACAGAACATACAATATTCAGAAATAACCTCACATCACAAGATAAATGTTGCATAGAACATTTCAGTTTTGGTTTTTTCCTTTATAACTGGCCCATATGATAATATTTTAACCAGGACGTTTACTAGTGAACCACTAGATGGCGCTCGCGTAACCGTAGTCGCTTCGTTTCCCATCTTTATTTCTCCTTAATCTTTGTATCTACCCATTTATTTCAATGCAAAAGATCCCAGCGGAAAACGACACGTTCGTTCCGACCGCTCCGCTTCGTCCAAGTGCGCGTCTAATCTGCTTCGCACCTAACGATTCTGGTGCCGTATTCTCGAGAAGTGATAGTCCAAAACGTATACGAACTTCATTGCGCGGTGTGCATTTTTGCAGGTAAAACAGGGACTCGCGCAATGAAGTTCGTATACGTTTTCGAATATCACTTCTCGAGAATACGGCACCAGATCTTCGCTTCGCGCCTCCTAAGTGAGCGTCTGCCCATTTGATTCAGTGCAAATCGTGCCTGCGGAAAACAACCCTTCGCTTCGTCTCGTCTCGTCCAAGTGAGCGTCAACCTGTACACGGTGTTGTTTCGAGGAATCAAACGATTCATAAGTTTTTGTTAACCCGGACCTGGATTTTCAAGGCGGTTATTGCATGATACGTTTGTGCTCTCAATTAGGAACATATTTGCCAAATATGAAAAAAATATACCGGGTGGTTCGTTTGATACGGCCTCAGAACGAAACGGGCAAAATTCATAAAACACTCTGTATCTCGGCTACGAAGACAGTAAGACCCAATAAATGGGGTATCTCCAGAACCGCCTTGGTGCCACCTATGCACCTACGAAGTATTTCCGTTTCCCAATGAAACACCCTGTTTACTATTTCTAAAATTACGACACTGAGATTTAACAATTTTTGGAAGGCATGAAAATTTAGACGAAATTCGAAAAAAAAGAGCTTGAACTCCTGTAATCATATCTGAAATACCTCAGGATTAGTGATAGGTTTATAAAATTTTCAAAATTGAAATTGTCCTTTCTCCGGCTTGCAGTAATTCAGTAATATACTTCTATACTTGAAAGTATAGTCCATTCACGAAAGGTTGAGCCGTCGGTTGGCCATGGAAATTTGGCATATTTCACTGTGTATATTAAAATTTTTGGTTATGTTCTTTATTTTCTTGTCAGATTGATACGCAATGTTGTCAATATTGCATAGAGTTGTCTGATAACTCGGAAGCTCGTCGGACGAGGCCGGGTACATTCGGCAACGTTGATTTTATTTTACGTTATGTCAGCAAATACTGCCAACTTCAGATAAATAAAGAAACGCCTACTATGTGCTCAACCTTTCGTGAACGGACTATATCTAACGTATACTTTATTCGATTTTCGAGTATCATTTTTACAATTTCCTGTAGTACATTTAGGCATATTTCGTTCTGGATAATTTCAATATGGACCAATACATCACTATATATTCACAATTGAGGTGAAAGATTTCATAATCTCATTTCAAACGGCTACCTACTTAGTAAGAAGATGAAATCAATTTAAATTTCCGGAAGCACTATTGGACTTGCAATTTGTATTCTGTTTGTAAAATTACGTTATAGATACTAAAGCAAATGCACACTATTTGAATTGCTAGGGACAATATTGCCTTTGACATGTGTATACTATTTCCAAAATTAGGACACTGAGGTTTAATAATTTTAGGAAGGCGTAAAAATTTTGACAAAATTCTAAATATTGACAAAAGGCGTGTTTGACAGAAAATTCATTTCTGATTTGAAGGAATTGAAAATATAATTGGCTCGATATGATAAATTGTCTGCCGATAGCGTTATTATATGAAGTAGAGTATTAGTTGTAAAGATAACCTCAGAATAGGCAACTACATTGAATTTGAACTCCTGTAATCATGATAGGTTTATAAAATTTTCCAAATTGAAACTGTCCTTTCTTCGGCTTGCAGTAATTCAGTAACATATTTAATCTTGGGAATTGAAAGTATTACTACTTTCCTCGACTTTCAACTACACTGCGAAAAAAAATTAACGCACATTATGGAAATCTCGAATTTATTCTACAACTTTAGGTGTTCTCAGTGATAATTATTTTCATAAGAATTATGCATGCATATGTTATCCACTTTCAACTTTTTTCTTCAATACAGATGTTATTTCCCGGCAGGAATAAAAAAAGATGAGATTATCACATTTTGAATGTATTGGCTCCATTCTGTTTTCAGTTGTTCTCGATCAATTCTAGCAATCAATAGTTTTTCTTTCGTTTGATTTTCTACACTCGATCGCTATGCAACGCGAAACAAGCTATTTGACCCAAGAGGAATGTGCCGAAGCGGTAGTTTTGCGAGAAGAAGGGTGGACATACACAAGAATTGCAGAAAGGTTTGGAGTTTCCCATACAAGTGTGTCCAGAATGTTGCAGCGATTCAGGGAGACAGGTATGAATGTCCGAAGACCAGGACAGGATAGAGCACGGGTAACAACTGCCACTCAAGAACGTTACTTGGAGAGTTTCTTCGTTGAGACAATGGTTTGCAACCGCTCGCCTCCTTCAAAATCAGCTTGAGCAAACTCATGGGGTGCAAATTAGCACTCAGACAATAAGAAATCGCCTCGGAGAATATGATTTAAGGCCTCGTGTCGGGGCAAGAGGCCCAGCTCTTACCCCAGCCCATCGAAGGGCGCGTTTGGATTTTGCGAGAGAGCATATCCATTGGGAAGAGGCTGATTGGGAAAGAGTTCTCTCTACAGATGAGTCTAGATTCTGTATCTACCGTTGTGATCGACGTTCCTTTGTATACAGACGTCCACAAGAAAGATATGCTCAGTGCAATTTCCTGATTACTACTGGATCGATTATGGTATGGGGTGGAATATCTTTGACTGCTCGCACAGACCTAGTGGTCGTTGATAATGGATCTATGAATGCCTATAGGTATATAAGGAACATTCTTGAAGAGCATGTAGTGCCAATTGCCCCATACATTGGTGAAAATTTCATTTTTATGGACTATAATGCCAGACCACATCGTGCGCGCATCGTTCAGGAGTACCTTGAAGAGGTTGAAGTCTCTCGAATGGAATGGCCAGCAAGAAGTCCAGATCTCAATTCGATTGCTCAGGTTTGGGACAACCTCAATAGAAGGCTGAGAAGTTCAGAAAATCATCCAGCTACTCTTAATGACTTAGGAATCCAACTCACAGAAATCTGGGAAGGATTAGATCAGAACATTTTGAGATCACTCAGGGTGGAAATACCAAGTATTAAATCACTTATCAACATTCCAGTATTTTGAAAATTGTTTATTTCCCTTCCTTAACATAAGATTCGGTGAAATCCTGAATTTTTCTTCCATTTAATGTGTCTTGTTTCGTTTAAAACCTTCCCGAGAGAACATGAAAAATAAGTTATAAAGTCAATGAAGAGTTAACTTTCATTAAAATTGATATTTTCAGAATGTGCGTTAATTTTTTTGCGCAATGTATCATTTTCACAATTTGCTGCAGTACATTTAGGCATATTTCGTTCTGGATAGTTTTAATATGGTCCAATACACCACTACTTATTCACAACTCAGGTGAAAGCTTTCATATTTTCCACAAAAATGCCGAAAACTTTCGAAATAACGTACCTTGCCTGCTAATACCGTCATTTGAATAAAAAAATAAGTATAGTTAGTAGCATAACATGTTTCTTATATCCTGGTGCGAACAAAAATATAGGCAGTTTCATAACATGTTTACTTCTGCCACATATCTTCTGGTCATATGACGCAAGTCTTCAGTTTTGAATTATGCTCCAAAGAAGCTGATGTATTCACAAAAAGACTTTCTTATGATGTCCAAACCAAATTTCCTCAGGTAACTAGATCTACTGGAGTGGTTACATTGAATAATTTAAACAAAACTGACATAAATAAGATATGGACCCGAAGAAGAGAATAATCTTTACCATAACGAAAACTAGAAAACTACAGACCTATCACTCTGCTCTGTACTGTGCAAGAACTTTAAAAAATTTCTGACAGAAAGGATCACCACCGAACTAAGGAAATCTATCCCTATGTATAACAATTCGGATTCAAAAGTAAAACCTCTTCTATTCTTCCCGTAACAATTCTAACAAATGTCATAAAAGATGGAGACAAATCGGCAGCTGAGTACATAGACATTCAAAAAGCCTTCGACAGCGTTCCGCAGAACGGACAAATACATATGAATTTTAAAAAATGGACTGCCTCACGTACCTACTCAAAATTATTGAGTAGTTCCTGGCCAATAGAACTAATCAAGTAAAAAGGAGAAAAGAACTCTCGAGTGCATTCACAACATCCACAGGGTTCACCTCTCTCTCCAATACAACTTGTACCGGGTTTTTCACTATAATTTGCCCCCCCCTTTAACTTTGTTACTAAAGGAGATACAGAAAAATGTTTCGAATAAAAGTTTCACGAAATCAACTGAGGTTTTCTGATATGACTCCACAAACTGAAATATATACAGGATGGCCAACATAATGATGGCAACTTAATTTTTTCCAATGGAACACCCTGTATATTTTTCCATATTTGGTTAGCTCTTCTTCCCCTGATTTCGAATATCTAACATATGTTGGTCTATGTTTCTTGTTCTGAGCCCCACAGAGTTTCAAATTTCAAGAACCATCTGGCATAGCGTTTTGGAAGTTCGTGAATATTTAAATGGCCAATTTGATCTTTGGATTGGTAATGGCGCACCCATTTTCTGGCCACCAAACAGTCCTGATTCAACATCGTTGGAAACGTTTTTATAGCCGTTCCTGAAGGAAAAAAATTACTTCAGCAATAATGATAATCAATGAAAGCGGAGAAGAATATTAATGATATAAAGTCAACCAAGATTAAACCCATAATTCGGAACTAATCCCGTCAACGCACAAAGAATAATTATAATATTGTAATCATTTAAAACAAATTTTGAAGCTTTAATTTCTAACTTGAATCAGAGCCATAATAATGCTATCAAAAATAGTCTAAACAACTTGAGACAACGATATGAACTATGTGTATTGAATGAAGGTGCCCAATTCGAGCAATTTCTTTAGTTGATGTTATTCTTACCATACTACCATAGTTTATTGTTTTTCATTGGTTAAGTAATTGTTAAGTATTCATTCTAAAATAATACTTTTAAGTAGATTGTTTGGAAATGAAGAAATTCGTAGATATTTTACATATTTTTTAATTCGGTGTCATCATTCGAAAACTTTGAAACTCTGAAAATTGAAAGGACACATACGCATTTATATTCGAGATCAGGAGGAAATAGCCTATCAAAAAAGGAAGAATATATAGGTCAGGGTGTCCCATTTGAAAAAATATAGTTGCATCAATGTTGTTCACCCTGTATATCTTTCCCTTGACGTTGTTATAACTCCAAAAATGAGCATTTTCAGTAAACGCACTCTGCCACTTGTGAAATGTTTACAGATCTTGTCAGGTGGTTCTTAAAATTTGAAACTCTGTGGTTCTCAGAATAAAAGGGATAGTCCAACATATGTTACATATTCGAAATCAGGGGAACAAGAGCTGGCCAAACATGGAAAAATATACAGGGTGTTCCATTTGAAAAAATGAAGTTGCTATCAATATGTTGGCCACCCTGTATATATTCCATTATGTGAATTCATATTGTGAAACCTCAGTCGATTTCGTGAAATTTTTGTATGAGACATTTTTCTGTATCTCTCTTAGAAAAAAAGTTAAAGGGGAGGACAAATTATAGTGAAAAACCCTGTACAGCTGAGATATCTATAGTTACAACTATTCAATTGAGATTATTGAGAACCACATAGAGAAGGAATCGTACCCCCTGCAATTCGCTGGTGAAACCAAACTGAAAAAATTATGGAAAGGATACAAAATCTCACAGACAGCACTGTATATATGACGAACAACTCTTCTAGCATAAAAGTTGGCAATGACATAATAATACCAAAAACTACGTGTAAGCATTGTTTAAAGAGACAATGGTGTAAGTATTCGGGAATACACATAGACAGCAAACTGAGTTTCAAACAACATATGAAAAAATAGAAAAAAACAGCTATTATACTGCTGGACACTTCAAATCACTCATGTTGAAAACCTAGGCATTAACATCAAAACAGCCTGTGTAATTTACAAGATGATTATGCAGACCGTTACTGGCTTATGGCCACATAATATTCTCAAAATACCTGGAAATAGCAGAAAGAACTTGCCTTAGTAAGATGACTAAATTGAAACACCCAATCAATCAACACAAGCAGACTACATAGATTGGACATAAAATTTATCAAGAACCAAAGCAAAAAAACATTGAACGCCACTAATACACTGTTATGAAAGAAAAACCACTCAAAAGGCAAAATTACCAGCTCTCCCTCTAATTGAACAACTCTTAACTAACATATTTTCCACACTTCACAACTATTTCATACATACATAATTATTATTATATGGAAACTGTAGTTGCATTCTTAATTTCTTATATCCAGAACCTGAACATAAAGTTCAATAAAACTTATTAAACATTTGTCATTTATCCCCCAATGTTGAATAGAGTTGGCAAATTTTCAGTTGGTCGAAGAAATTGCTGAGCAGATTTCAAAATTTTCGAAGCAGTTGGTAAATTTCGGAGCAATTGGAAAAATGTCGAAGCAGTCGGTAAAATTACAACGTAGTTGGAATACATATTTCCAAAAAAGTTTTCATTAAATTATTTAAACCGGTAGAACTAAGCCCACGGTTCGCCCGGGCCCGACAAAAGCATGCAAAGAATAGCGACAATTGTACAAATATAATAAAATTCGTGTTGTGTCGGAGTACATTCAGGGTAACTGGCAATAAATGGTATTCATCCTATTGCTACTAAGTGGTTGAAAGATGAATAAATTTTCGGTTTTGGGTTTTGATGCCGCATGGACTGTGTCATAAAAAAACCATCTGGTACCAATTTGCGCTGTTTCACTCGTTCTCGGCCGGGCAGTATTTTTTCCTAATTCTATCGAATCTCCGTTCAACACGTAAATCAGTTTAGTACGCAAAAATGAACCGAAGAAGATATAAAGTGAAATGTGTGGTATGTGGTGCCATATTCAATAATGACTATAAAAAAATGCATGAACAAAAACTACACAAAGGGCAGAAAGTGTGTTTGAAAACTGTGGGTGTTGATAGTGCTGACAATCCATTCACGTAAATTAGGAGAAGGCACTTTCGCTTCAAGTAAGAGTTAAATTTCAAATGTATTTTGATAGGTCACTGGTTTGATGAATTACCGAACTCACTTCAATTCACTTAAGTTCCTAATTTTTTTGGATAGTAGAAGTTGGATCAATGTGTATTGTTTTTGAAGACCTATAAATTATTTTTAACTGTAGGTACCTGATTAATTAATCAGTAACAACCCTTGAAATTGTGTTGTGTAATTCGTAACATACACAGATGCTGTGATCTGTAAACTAGTCTTATTATTTTATTCGTTATTTATCTTTTTCTGATACATCTTATATGACTGATTACATATTTTATTTTCAGCTAAGTATTTTTTTAGTAAACTTGAACTTTCTCAAAATGTATTTTACCTCGAAAACCAAAATAAATATTATACCTGATAAGGCATGAACATCAGTGAATAAACCTTTTATTTTTCTAGTAATTGAGCTTAAAAATCGAAACATACAAATAATAACAGATAACCTGTCATCCTGCAGAGTGTGCTTATATGGAACCTAATGCAGATTAAAAAAAGTATCACAACAAAATTCTTCAATTATGTATTTTTTCAATACTCTCGCGAAAAACATCGACTTGCAATCCAAAACTCCCTCCCCCTTACATAATCGATTTTTTTAAATCTTCAATGCAGTTGGCAAAATTTCGAAGATTGACATAAATCATCGACTTAATTCAAAATCAACGATTTGATTGCCCAATCAAGCTTTGTGAAACCCACCGTAATTCAATCAATGGATTAAATAAGTTTGATTATTCCATTCATGAAGATCTCGAGATAAAACGAAACTAATTCCTGTTAGAACCATTTACCTATAATACTAGTTAGTATTATAAATCTATCAATTTTTAATCGAGTTCGTAAATAATTGGACTTTTTACGAGCGAAAAAACACTTTTGCATAATATGCTTCAGCTACCAAAAAATAGCTAAAGTTTCCTGGAATTAGCGCGATATCCCCGTTTCAATATCTAGAAGTTTAGAAGTTAGAGCAAGAATCAGATGTCACTATTAAATAATACGTGGAAATAAAATAAATTGCCTAATAGGGTGTGGCTCGGACAATATGGCGGTAATTCATCAGAAATAAGTGGGAAATCTGTTGATTTAAATGTTTCATATCAATATATATCTTGGAAAATAAGCAAATTTGATTCATATTACTCTTAACAACGACAATTGTGAATTTTGAATCCATGAAAAAGTTTATACAAAAAAGCTGTGCACGTTTACTCACCTCGAATACAAAAAAATGTTTCTCTAAATTAGCTCTGAGAGTCAATAAAACACAAACTAAACACTAATTATCCAAAATAACAATAATAACTAAACAATAACTAAAATTAAACTAAAACTTGAAGATCCTCAAACAATCAAAATTCGCAATGCACAATTAGGTTTTCACTCAACTAGCTCGACGAACGGATGAACGGAATGACTAGCGGTTTAGGTTTAGGCTTGCACTTAGAAGTGGATATCGCGCGTGACAGTTAAATGCGCGCGAAAAGCCTTCTATTTGATAAAGTTCTATATTCGAATATATATAGAATTGGCGCGTTCGCGTCTACGCTACTCTCACCCCACGAGCATACACAACATATCAAACGGTGCGGGCCAATAAGGAAACAGCACTGTGTCCCACATGTTTCTACTCTACGTCGACGGTCGAACGACGTGTTGCATTAGCCGTCGCGTCGTAACGTAACCCGCATCGCATTCGATAATGACAGTGTTTTGTGGTGACAGCGACGGGATTGACAGCAATCAAATCCAAAACATCGTACATCTTAAAAATAATGCAAACGATATTTCCGTTTTCCGAAGAATTATTTTATGCGAACAAGCATAAAAAGAAAAATCTTTGGTTTTATTGTGGAAAGTGGAATGGAATTTTTTTCATTCATTTTTTCCGGAGGAAACCGTCATATTTAGAAGTTTACACTAATCGAGACAGTTCAGTGACAATGCTTTGCTTTACATGATTGGGGGCTTCGATTGAGATCGTACAGCTCATAAGAAGGCCAAAATTAATAGATTGGACGCAACAAAGTATTGAAAAAAAAATTAATTTAGTATTCTGTTAATCCTTAGTTTCGCCCTAATTTGGTTCGTATGTTTATTTTTTTCAGTATTTGTATTCAATCAAGTAATAGGAACATCCAGAGTTGGACGATACAGGTTTACCACCTAGTTAAGAATATTATCATTTCTCTGAAGAGAAACTTAGATATCATTCTTTCTGGAAAATTTTTCTCAGATTATTCATGAATCTGAAGATAGCGAATATTTGAAACTGTAATATGTACAGGGTGATTTTTCAACATGCTGAATCAATCTGAAATTATCACAATAACCACCCTCAAGTCAGTAAAAAATTCTAGATCTATTTTATGTACCCACCAATATTGTGCTACAGCTACACTTAAAATTTAATCGAAATTGAACAAGTATTACGAAAGTGATCAATAAAAGTAAAAGCTATTGAATCTGATAAATCACTTCAGTAGTCTCAATTGAGGCCCTTAACCATAACCCAAAATTGTTCTGAAGCTATCCTAATTAGTGTAAACTTTTTAAAAAATGTAACGGTCTCCTCTGGAATCCCAGTTTTATTATCGAATTAACTTAATCTTGTAGTATACAGATTTGTTTATATTCTATGCACATAGGTATCTTGAATGATTCGTGTAACGTCTTAAACTTGCAAAATGTGGATAATTTTATTTACAAATGATTAACAGTATATTATACAGGGTCTCTATAAATGATTGTAACAGCGCAGTTGGCTTTGAATTATTTATATAACTTTGTTACGCAGGTTAGGGTGTCAATTATATGACTGGCCAACGGCGGTGCTACAATCATTTATAAGGTATGTAATCACTCAGAAATTTCTACAGAAAATCCACCAGCATTTGATCTATTTGTAGTGTATATGAAGATTAATTGTAAGTGTGGCAGTCAATATAAATATTGTCACAAAAAATAAAGCTACACCTGCTTTTATTCAAAACAGATATTTTATTTTATTTTTTATTATCTGCTTATAAATTTGATTTTCAATACTTACTTTTCATGTAGCTGCATTTATCATCTCATAGGGATTAATAATCACAGCAGGTGAATTTAAATTTCACATTATTTTTTGAAACACAACTAATTTGTTTTGAAGTAGGTAATAATTAAAAATATATTTCAGATTTAAACATTTACTTTTCTAACTTTAATTAAGTGCAATACATAATACAATGCAAAAAAATACTGAGGTTAATGCAAAAACTGAAATTTTTGTCCAAGGCCTCTGGAATTCAAACACTTCTTGCTCTTAGAACACATGCTTTGTTCATTGATAAACTGGAAACATATCACCTATGAGTAGGTCAACCTAAAATAATAACAAGCAGTGTTTCAAAAGAAACTGAAGATTGAAGAAGAAAAAAATTAAGCTGTTCATCAATATCTGAAATTATTAAAATGAGCAACATGCATACTTTACACCATACAAAGAAAACATACCATAATTCCATAGACATCCTTTTGACTTCAAAAGTACAGCCTGTAGAACTGAATTAAATTTTTTTTGGAAAATATGACTGTTTGTCAATTTTTCTTTTCCTGGTTGGAGTATTGGAACACTGTAAGTCATAAGCATCATCAATTATTTTAGCAATTTTTCGACCAACACTCTCTTCCAATAGGTCAAGTTTCAGATGAGCTTGTTCTTTCACCACCTAAAATCAAATTTGAAAAAACCGTATGCATGAATATTCCCAAAGACTTACACCATATGCTTTAGTAGCATCAATCGGAGCATTTGAAATTTGATTGGATTCCCTTATAATACTCTGAACATCCATCTCAAATTCAGTCCTACTTGTTGATGGTTGGCATATGTATAGGTTATTGCTCTCGTCGTCATCATCATTCGGTCTTCTTAAAATAGTACTGCTTCTCTTTAATACCAAAGCAACTGCATGGATATGTTTGCACATGACAGCCTTTACAGTGTATTCTGCACAATCACATTTAAATATGTGGATGCATATCTTACACTTATCACAGTATAAGGATCTGCAATCCATTTCACATAAGGCATCATACGAGACGATATGAAATTTATCACTATTATATTCTGATTGAACTCTAAAATCCCCAGTTTCTAAGCAAACTACTTTGCTGTCAGTCCTTTTCTGCTCTCGAGTGGGCTTCTCTATTAGTTCTGGCCTGGTAGGAATTGGCAGAAGGTCTTTCAGTTTCAATGATATTTTTCCATAGTTTATCATTTACCAATTCCTCTAGCGTATCCAGTAATTTCTCCACCCTAAAATGCATTTTTAGAAAAGAATTATTTATTCTTCAAATCTATACCTTATGTTCTGTTTCCCCCTCATTTTATTGTATTTTAATACTTTATTTAAGCTTTCAATAGCCATATTCGTATTAATCCCTGCATTTATTCTGTAGCAGTGTGCCCACATCATGATCCTTTCTTCACTTTGAAAATAATATCTGAAAAAAATTAATGAAAATCTTAAATTATACTTTTCACATGTAGATACACTCACTGCTTTAAATATTTAAGAAATGCATATTCCTGCTCTTTTTCTAAGTGCTCGAAATATTCCTCTTTCATCTTGTGGAATGTCGGTACGTTTGTCTCCTTCAAAATCATTCTCATTCTCCTTTTCATTTCTGTTTTATTTTCCATCTTCTTCAATTTGTTTCTCCCCTGAATATTCCAGTTTTTTATAACATGCCAAGAACAGAGAAGTCTTCTTGGTTTTTTTTCTGTTACCATTGCCTGTAAAATTTTAAAGAATTATAAATCCACAATTTAGATGAATGTTCTCTATTACCTGACACCATGCATTGTAATATTTTATATCATCGTCAGTCATAATATAATCTGCTTCCACTGGCTCTCCGATTTTAGCTTTCAGTGCATTGAAAAAAATAGTTTGGATTGTTTGATCCAGCTATTTGATAAGAAGAATGCAACAGGGAACCCAATTTTGTTTTCATCTTTGACTAAAACTATGGTCAGATCAAAATGTTTGGAATTTGTGCCGTGGGTTAAGCTGTTCATCAATATCTGAAATTATTAAAATGAGCAACATGCATACTTTACACCATACAAAGAAAACATACCATAATTCCATAGACATCCTTTTGACTTCAAAAGTACAGCCTGTAGAACTGAATTAAATTTTTTTGGAAAATATGACTGTTTGTCAATTTTTCTTTTCCTGGTTGGAGTATTGGAACACTGTAAGTCATAAGCATCATCAATTATTTTAGCAATTTTTCGACCAACACTCTCTTCCAATAGGTCAAGTTTCAGATGAGCTTGTTCTTTCACCACCTAAAATCAAATTTGAAAAAACCGTATGCATGAATATTCCCAAAGACTTACACCATATGCTTTAGTAGCATCAATCGGAGCATTTGAAATTTGATTGGATTCCCTTATAATACTCTGAACATTCATCTCAAATTCAGTCCTACTTGTTGATGGTTGGCATATGTATAGGTTATTGCTCTCGTCGTCGTCGTCATCATCATTCGGTCTTCTTAAAATAGTACTGCTTCTCTTTAATACCAAAGCAACTGCATGGATATGTTTGCACATGACAGCCTTTACAGTGTATTCTGCACAATCACATTTAAATATGTGGATGCATATCTTACACTTATCACAGTATAAGGATCTGCAATCCATTTCACATAAGGCATCATACGAGACGATATGAAATTTATCACTATTATATTCTGATTGAACTCTAAAATCCCCAGTTTCTAAGCAAACTACTTTGCTGTCAGTCCCTTTTCTGCTCTCGAGTGGGCTTCTCTATTAGTTCTGGCCTGGTAGGAATTGGCAGAAGGTCTTTCAGTTTCAATGATATTTTTCCATAGTTTATCATTTACCAATTCCTCTAGCGTATCCAGTAATTTCTCCACCCTAAAATGCATTTTTTAGAAAAGAATTATTTATTCTTCAAATCTATACCTTATGTTCTGTTTCCCCCTCATTTTATTGTATTTTAATACTTTATTTAAGCTTTCAATAGCCATATTCGTATTAATCCCTGCATTTATTCTGTAGCAGTGTGCCCACATCATGATCCTTTCTTCACTTTGAAAATAATATCTGAAAAAAATTAATGAAAATCTTAAATTATACTTTTCACATGTAGATACACTCACTGCTTTAAATATTTAAGAAATGCATATTCCTGCTCTTTTTCTAAGTGCTCGAAATATTCCTCTTTCATCTTGTGGAATGTCGGTACGTTTGTCTCCTTCAAAATCATTCTCATTCTCCTTTTCATTTCTGTTTTATTTTCCATCTTCTTCAATTTGTTTCTCCCCTGAATATTCCAGTTTTTTATAACATGCCAAGAACAGAGAAGTCTTCTTGGTTTTTTTTCTGTTACCATTGCCTGTAAAATTTTAAAGAATTATAAATCCACAATTTAGATGAATGTTCTCTATTACCTGACACCATGCATTGTAATATTTTATATCATCGTCAGTCATAATATAATCTGCTTCCACTGGCTCTCCGATTTTAGCTTTCAGTGCATTGAAAAAAATAGTTTGGATTGTTTGATCCAGCCTATTTGATAAGAAGAATGCAACAGGGAACCCAATTTTGTTTTCATCTTTGACTAAAACTATGGTCAGATCAAAATGTTTGGAATTTGTGCCGTGGGTTCCGTCAACACATATAATTTTTTTGAATTCTTTGAGCTTTCTCTCCATATCACTATTCATATAGCCTAGGGCAAAATCTTCTTTCTGCAATCCAGGGTAGGTTTCTCCTAATAAAATGAAAATTTGAAAGAAAAGATGATTAAAAATGAATGTACAGTTTTGAATTATATACATACCAATTTGCTTAAACAAAAAAACATAGTTTTTTCCTTGACTGTTCCACTCTTGAACTTTCAAAGCAGTAGCTACCATGTCGTTATCGTGCCTCCTTTTCTCTATATTGAATTTTTTTATGATATAAGCAAAATCAGCCCTTTTAAGTATATTAATTCTTTCTAGCTTATCATTTGTTATTTTTCTTGAATCTTCCAAAATCCTCTCTTTTGAGACTCCTTCTATCAATTTAGTGGCAATCATCTTCTGCGCGTCTTTCGTCAAACGTTTAGAACGAAGTAGATCGTCATGACCAACATGCGTCTCCACAAATTTAACGTCCACAGCTGAAATATACAGGTTCAGATATTCTCATCGGAAACATACGATATTCAATGTGATAGAGAGGGTATATATCATATACTCAGGTATATACCTGATTAAATACAATGGAAACCTACCCTTATGAGTTATCTTAACTCGAATTCTCGAAGGACAATAGCCAGACATTTTAATACTTCCACCAGTATTAATGCTTCGTTGGGTACACTTGCTAGTAAATCCTGCGAATAAAACAAAAAGCTGATACATGACCTCTGGTGAATTGAGTGTATTATGCTGAATAACAAATAGGTACACACCTGAATAATTACTACGATTGCATTCATAATAAACCATCAGTCCTTCAGATGATTTCCTATGAGCGTGTTTGATATAATCCACATTTCTGTTATCAAGTGATCTCCAAGTCTCAAATTCTTTCTCATTTTTGAACGTTAAAAATGAAGTTTTGATATCTAGAGAATGAATCTGCTGTAAATGATTGATTAGCATATCATGTTTTTCGTAACCAACTTTGTTTTCTTCAGGGCAAATTGGACATTTTATTAGCCTGTTCCTTTTAGAGGGAAGAGGTTCTTCATTGTGCATATCTCTCAAATGACGATTTTTGGCCGAAACACTTGAGAATTCCTTTTGACAAATTGGACAAGTCAATTTTTCGCTGGAAATGTATAATGTTAATACCAGGCTGATTATATTTCTACAATAATAATAATACCTAATATTCATTGACAAAACAAAATATTACTATCTAATCTAAACACTCACCTTCCTCCTTCCATGTTCTTCAATTTATTTCTTGAAACTTTGCGAATACAAAACAAATAGCTAACTCCGCTAACTGAAAATTTTCAGCAAACGTCTAACTGACTGTGATCACAACATTGAAAGAAAGAAAAAAACCGTTTCGTTGAGGAATACGATCATAGTCATAGACAAATTTATCTTTCACAGTGTTTTTTGGCCTTCGCTAAATTATAACACACCAAAATTGTAAATTTTTTTCTTAGCTCCATCAAATGCCTATAATTCCATATTTTGTAGAAACTGCGATAAAAAAATGCATTTTCCCTATATTAAATTCATTAGGAACTGCTGAAACGAAAATCGTAACCTTTTTTCCTCATTTTAAAATCACAGAACACTGTGTTAAAATAGTACGTAACACTGTAACGCTACATCTTAAATGTAACACAAATGTTACAATCGTAACACCTGAAACATCACTGCTGTCAAAGAGAGAAAGATATATTTCTCTCTCTCGTTGAGCGTTGACGCACGGTATGCGCATGCATCTGAGTCCGCTGTTTCCTTATTGGCCCGCACCGTTTGATATGTTGTGTATGCTCACCCCACGGGCCCACACCCTCAAGCCGGGTTTCACAAAACTCCAATCAGCTTGATTAAGATGTCTAAAATAATGGTGTATGCACTGATTAGATTTTGTTTCGCGATTTGGAAATTTGGGGTTTGTTTGTTCAAAATGTACTACAGGTGGCGTAACGTGGCGTTGCAACAAATCTTTGACAGATTCTTGATAGTTTGTTCAAATATATTCTGGTGAACGAATTGTGTCAGTAGTGTTAAAAAGTGATTTCTATTACTATATATTTGCGAAAGGAATAATAATTCATTTCGCTGTATTTTGTGTGGACAATCAATAAATCTGGACAAAAATATCCGTATTTTCGAGTTCCAAGGTAAGCTATATAGAGGTAATTTCGAGCAAGGAATTAATTGATTTACCATTCTATCTAATATAATGAAATCACATATTATATTACATTGAATCGATTCTTGATAACAAATGAACTCCTCTTCGGAAATACTTTTTTCAATCTTCATCTATTAAAAGGAGGTGAACATAATAATATAATATACAGGGTGTTTGGTAGCTGGGTGCAAACCTTTAAGGGGGTGATACACTAGCCCGTGTAGAACATATTCATACAAACATTTTTATTTTCTAGCCCGTTTTGATTTTTAGTACAAAAACCCAAAATTGGTCAATTAAATGCTAATAACTTCTAATCTTAACAGAAATGTCCGGTTTTTTTCATTCATTTTAGTAGTCTTATGTGTCCCCAATCGTACTAAAGTAGTTTGAAGCACCATTGTATCCAAAAAAGTTATGTACAGAGCATTTAATCTTTACAAAAAAAGAAAGAAAATAAGAAATCTGACCTTTGATGCCAATTAAAAAAATAAATAAAATACATACAGGTGTTCAGACACTTTCAAAAACATGCGTAGTTATTGCTCTTTCGTTTGAGGTATCATTTATCTAGCTAAGTCCTAAACTTTTTTAATTAGGGTACCTGAACCAGTTAAAGGTCGTAAATATGGATTTTTTTGGAATTAAAGAAAAAAATGTTTTGTACTGTAAAAATTTATTGTTGGTGTTCAAAATGTCCTCCACCATTGCGTATACACTTTCTACAACGATTTCGTACTTCAGTTGTGGTTACTTTCATTTGCATTTCCTGTTTCATAATTTCAAACGCTGCCTCTATTCGGTGAACTAATTCTTCTCTCGTGGTGATTTCTGCTTTTTATACGAGTTCTTTCGCCCGACCCCACACAAAAAAATCCAACGGAGTTAGGTCGGGCGATCTGGCAGGCCAGGGCACATTGCAGCACATTGGGCTGTAGGCGTCCGCGAACACCTGAACCGCTGTTTTCCTGGCAACTGGATCGGGAGAGACGGACCCATCCCCTGGCCTGCCAGATCGCCCGACCTGACTCCGTTGGATTTTTTTTGTGTGGGGTCGGGCGAAAGAACTCGTATACAAAACAGAAATCACCACGAGAGAAGAATTACTTCACCGAATAGAGGCAGCGTTTGAAATTATGAAACAGGAAATGCAAATGAAAGTAACCACAACTGAAGTACGAAATCGTTGTAGAAAGTGTATTCGCAATGGTGGAGGACATTTTGAACACCAACAATAAATTTTTACAATACAAAACATTTTTTCTTTAATTCCAAAAAAATCCATATTTACGACCTTTAACTGGTTCAGGTACCCTAATTAAAAAAGTTTAGGACTTAGCTAGATAAATGATACCTCAAACGAAAGAGCAATAACTACGCATGTTTTTAAAAGTGTCTGAACACCTGTATGTATTTTATTTATTTTTTTAATTGGCATCAAAGGTCAGATTTTTTATTTTCTTTCTTTTTTTGTAAAGTTTAAATGCTCTGTACATAACATTTTTGGATACAATGGTGCTTCAAACTACTTTACTACGATTGGGGACACATAAGACTGCTAAAATAAATGAAAAAAACCGGACATTTCTGTTAAGATTAGAAGTTATTAGCATTTCATTGACCAATTTTGGGTTTTTGTACTAAAATCGTAAAAGTTCCCTTAAAAATCAAAAACGCGCTAGAAAATAAAAATGTTTGTATGAATATGTTCTACATGGGCTAGTGTATCACCCTCTTAAAGGTTTGCACCCAGCTACCAAACACCCTGTATAAAAGTTATCATGATCACAACAGTAATCAAACGCATCCTATGTAAATGTATCAGCTCGCACATATTTGTCGCAATCTGTTCAGCATGAATATCGTTATTATACATAGCTCATAATGTGTTCACAGCCTCACTTTGGTTGAAAACTCGTGGATAAGAAGAAATCATATACATAAATGAAAAAATTAGAGTTAAAGAACATACCTTCAGATGTTAAATGTCCATTCATTATTATTTTTAGGACGATAATCTACGTCAACTTGATACTCTTGGAAAATATATCCGTCCCTCATCTTTTATTTGTTCAGCCCATTTCGATAAGGATAGCATGAGCATAAAAAATCTCCTCAAGAACGCAATACCATTATGCACATAAGAATTTTTCACAATTAATTTAATAATTATATACATAGTTTTTCCTCATAGACTGTAAAGACTTTCTTTAGTACAAGTTGTTTCTACTAATCACTTTGGAATGTTCGTTGTAGTTTACATAACTTTATGCATTATTGAAAATATTCTTTTTGTAAGATAATGACAACTGTATAGATTGCTTTATATTTGATGTCCTATGGAGTATTTCAGACTTTGTATTTTTCTTCAGAAACACATTGTGAAAACTAGTTATGAAATGTTATTTTTTTACTGTTATAGTACTAGTTCAATTTTGTTCAACAAGCAGCAGCGTTGGTTCTTCTCAAAGATGTAACAGGCAATATCTCAATTATGATGAATAAGTTACTGCTTCATGAATAATATATACATACTTGTATGCACTTTAGGGAATAAATGTATACTTTTAATCTCTCTAGGATTAAGAGTAGATAATACAATGCATCACATTACCTATGAATGTCCGACTAGAAGATTTTCTGGCACAACTTCTGACTTTTTGCATGCAACAGCATGTGAGCTGTGATGCTACACATAATTTTGTCTGTACACTGTACTTGTTTTTTTACAATGTTTGTATATTTTTCTTGTGATTGTGCATTTAACTTCTGTGGATGTTTGTATACGCCATAAGCTAAATAAATAGTAGATAATACATATTTCTTGGGATTTTTGTGGAAGTAGATGGCATATAGATTTTTCTGCGGCTTCTTAAATTGGGATTCTCTTTTTTACCACGGAATCGATTAAAAGAGAAATCAGCTATAGGTACAAGATTTCTATGTTTTCAGTGTCCTAAAGTGCATAAAATAATGTATATAAACCTCGGGGCTGAAATTATTCTAATCTTTCTGAGAATTGTACAAATTTTTCGCTTCGGGATTAAAAGTGCCACTTTAGACCCTGTTATATAGATAGATAGATGTTTATTTGGAAAACCTCATACAAAACAAAATAACACAAATTTAATATAATATATTATCATTGAATCTTTCACATATACCTTTATTGTCATAAATAAATCGAAGGTAATTTTAAATAATCAAGTCCCATAAAAAATATAAACAAGATAATAATTCAAAGAACACAACATAAAAAAGGCACCCATTCTTATCAGTAGGAACATATTATTTCTATTTTTACATTAAGTTTCCTATGCCCAAATTTTGTTTCTATTTGTTCATCTTTGACGAGACATTTTTGAATTAAAAAATACATAGATATACTTAATATTTCAAATTTTCAGGTATATTCATTTATTGTTATAAAGGGCTGAGCCAATTTACAATTATTACTATAAGATTTTCAAACCACAAAGTATTGTAGCTGCTAAAAATATTCTGAAATATTTCTTCTTTATATTGTGAATATGTTCAATTGAAATTGCTGATGAAATATATGAAAAAAATTATTTTGATTTCTTTAAGTTCCAGTGATGAACCTCCTGTCCCCTATATCCCGTCCCCCATCTCCCATCAAAAAAATGAAAATTTTTTTGTTTTGATTAAGAATAATATTGTAACAATTAATCCTCCCCCTAACTGGAGTATACATAAATTGGAGAGACATATTATTTTCTCCAAAATAACTCTCAAAAAGTATGCTCCGTTCAGTGCAAATACTGTTTAATTTTTATAACAGCTGGTGCAAATGAATGTAGTGCTCGCACTTATTTCAAATACCGATTGAGGAAGCAGGCGAAGAAAAAATGTGTAGTCACGATCCACGATCAATAACACAAAATATTTGAGATAAAAAATGAAAAATTAAACTCTGTTATTGAAAGACTAAAGAAGGAAAAAGCCGAGATACAAAATTTGGGTTTTTTAATAAAAGATTTATCTGTCGCTCAGCAGAATATGGTAACTGCGTGTTACAACTCGAGCCAGTGTAAAAAGAACGGGGTTCGTTACACTCTTGACTGGGTGTATTCTTGTATTTTAATGAAAATCAAGAGCACAAAATTATATAATCATATAAGAGAAAATAATATTCTTCCATTGCCAGTTCCAAGCACACTTTCAAGGTAAATAAGGCCAGTGATAATTGTATCAGAAGTCATGATGATAAAAACATTGTTCTTTTCTTTAGATATATAAAAAATATTGACGGCTCATTTGGATTCCACAAAGAAGTTTTTCAAATGCTGAAGAAAAAAACGCAGCATATGGAAGTGTGGGAAAGACAAGGTTGCTTGCTTGTGGACGAGTGCAAGGTGTCAAAAACAAAAAAATATGACAAGAATACTATGGAATTGTTTGGATTTATCGATTTGGGTCATCACACCCCACAAAAAATGAAAAACAGTCTTGGAGATCATGCTTTGGTAATTATGTTTCAACCATTTGCAGGCCATGGTCTCCAAGCATTGGCTTGTTTTCTAAGTGGGGGTGATATTTCGGGCGATATTTTATCCAAATTGATGCTTGAATGCGTTATTTTATGTGAAAATGCTGGTCTTTATATTGACGCTATAAGTGAAGGGGCAACATGGAACAGAGAATGTGGAAGCACTTGAATATTGAGAACACCAATGAGCCATGGTGTGACCACCCCATGGATGATTCACGGAAATTAAGAATGTGCTCAGTCTTTCCACACCTAATCAAGTGCTTAAGGAATAATTTGGACAATAAAAAATGATTCAGGGTACACCTCAGTATAAAATTAGTTGATCCAAAATTACTCGAGTCGAGTCGAGTATTTCAGATTCCAGAGGATTATTAACATTTTCCTCTGAAAATTTAATACATTTTTTGCATGAAATAGAAGCAAATATAACAGACATATTTGAGAAAGATCTCAATCGAAACTGCCTTTTAGAAGTTTTGAGAATATTGCGTCAAAATATACTGTGGGAAAATATTCCGTGATAATATTCTGTTGATGATATGTATACAACATAAAACATACATAATATAACATACAACATTAAATATAAAACATAGAACATAAAACATAGAACATAAACATAAAACATAAAAGTTGAAGCTTACTCGAGTCCAAGTATTTCAGATTCCAGAAGGTTGGGTCGAATTACAACATTTACAAAATTTAGTTGAATATGAGTCTACAAAAATGTTTAGAATGGCATTCAAATTAACCCCAAGTCGTGTATTTCCAAAGTATGGAGAAAAATGAATACAAGATTAGCATTTCAGGTAAAATAAAAAAAAATATTTTTTTTTGTCACCAGGAATTAACGAAAATATAATTTGGATTCATTTTCTAGTTATTCAGCAATACAACTGCTGAAGCTTTAGAAAGATGTTATGTTATGTTGAGAGATGGTACGGGATGTTACAGAATGTAACAACATACAACATAGAATGGGATGATATGTATACAACATAAAACATACATAATATAGCATACAACATAAAACATTAAATATAAAACATATGATGAAATCTCTTATTGAAATCGGGGTCCTGAAAGGAAAAAGTTAATTTTTGATCTTGAAATAGAGGGAAATTTTTCAGAGCATGAAGAAGAATTTTGGAGGTGGAAGAAGCATTTGCTTATTTTTGTGGATATGTGGCCAAAAAACTAAAAAATTATACAGATTGTCAGGGATGGATGCACACAATTATTGGGATGGAAAATGAAAAATTTAATTTGTTCATTTAAAATAAGAGTAGAGGATTTTTAACATTTTCCTCTAAAAATTTAATAAATTTTTTGCACGAAATAGAAGCAAATATTACAGACATATTTGAGAAAGATCTCAATTGAAACTGCCTTTTAGAAGTTTTGAGAATATTCCGTGATAATATACTGTGGGAAAATATTCCGTGATAATATTCTGTTGATGATATGTATACAACATAAAACATACATAATATAACATACAACATAAAAATTAAACATAAAACATACAACATAGAACATAAAACATAAAAGTTGAAGCTTTGGAAATTCATTGACAAATATTGAATGACACGCATTTGCAGAGGATAAAAAAAGATGCTCGTTCACTAACTTCGCTGCAGAGAAGTGTGTGTATTTACCGTGAGAAATCACGAGAGATGAAAACCTACGTATGTAGGTAGTGTTAAGAGACCAGACAAAAAACATAAAATAATTGATATCTTTGGAAATTAAGTTCGTTAATGATTTACAGGAACTGGAAAGTTTTTTAGTATATTTAGATTTGTGGAAGCAGATTTCCCCACCAAACTTCTTCATGTCCAAATCAACCCATTAGGGATTTCAAGCGACAATATCTTGCACCCTAGATGTATCAAGATATTTGACTAAAATAGGCTTCAAGTATCTAATAACTTCGAAGCTAAACCAAGACCATTTGGAGGTGATTTTATTTATTTTTTTAATGCTTCTCTGCAATTATTATAATTTTCAGCATTTTTTTGGAATGATGCGGGCTGCTGGAGGATGCAATAGCCATTCCCAATCAATACAGGTTGGACAAATATTTCGCCTCATGTCGCTGTACTCCCTCATAAAACCACCTAGGGGGAGCAACATAACAGGAGGAGATATGATGAAATCTATTCTTGAAATCGGGGACCTGAAAGAAAAAAGGAAAAAGTTAATTTTTGATCTTGAAACAGAGGGAAATTTTCAGAGCATGAAGAAGAATTTTTGGAGGTGGAAGAAGCATTTGCTTATTTTTGAGGATATGTGGCCAAAAAACTAAAAAATTATACAGATTGTCAGGGATGTATGCACACAATTATTGGAATGGGAAATGAAAAATTTAATTTGTTCATTAAAAATAAGTAGAGGATTTTTAACATTTCCCTCTAAAAATTTGATAGATTTTTTGCACGAAATAGAAGCAAATATTACAGACATATTTGGGAAAGATCTCAATCCAAACTGAAGTCTATCATTTTTTTGTCCTAAGAGTGTTGTAGCTTGCAATGAGCATAGAAATGCCATATAAAAATATGCACTAAATGCTTACTTGACATCAAGAATGAGCATTTCTTGTAGAAAAGAGCATAATGAAAGGGCAGAACAAAATAAATTGAAACATTATGCAAAATTGGCGAAATTGTACTGAACCACACGCAAATAAAATGATAACTAAGGAAGGTAAATGAGGGAATTAAAGGTCAGAGAGCCAGGTCCTCTCTTAACAAGTACATCTCATCAGCAAAACTACCTAGTGATGCTACAATTCAAAAAGTAAGCATTCTGAGGAGCTTTGACAGGATGCTATGATACATCAAGCAAAATTTCAAATATGTAACATTAGATAATACACAAATGGTTCAAAAAACACGATAAGGGCTGTTGCTGGAATATACGGAGCAAGCACCAAGTGTACAATATCTCTAGGCTTCTACTCAAGTGTTCTTTAGGCAGAAATACTTGCAATCGATAGATGTGCAGATAGAAACCTGGAAAGAAACAATCAAGGGTGTGACATAGTGATCCATTCTGATAGTCGAGCTTCTATCAAAGCACTGAACTCCTATGTCATCGGCCCAAAGTTGATGGTGGAGTGCCAAATGAAACTCAATGAAGGAGGCAGTAGGGAGTCTGGGTTCAAAAAAAATGAAGAGGCTAACACACAACACACTAACCAGAAAGAGAGCACAAACGCCACTTACCGGTCCAGAACCTTTCAGTGGTATAGGAAATGCATCTTTAAGAGTTTTTGGAAAAGGAAGAAACTAAAAGAGAATCATTCTGGAGACATTCTCCAGGAATTAATCATTCCAAAAAGTTCCTGCGGGTTTTTGAACTGAAAGAACCAATAAGTCCTTGGATCTTGGTTAAAATGAGCTAAGCTTCCTCACAGAACATTGTCGTCTTAGGAAATAAATGATGAATCTGCAAACTGGTGACCTTACATCAATAATAGATATAGGAATTGGTGATGAAAATGCCAAAATTAAAGGAATTAAACTTCCATCTTTTTTGATGTTCACTTTTCCCAATGGCATTAAGACAATCGTGAAATCCATTAAAACCAAAACAATGACATACTGTATGTTTACCTCAATTAAGAATAAAACTGCATGTCATTGTTTTAGTTTCAATGAATTTCAAGATTGTTTTAATGACATTGGACAAAGTGAATACATCCATGCATTGAGGATGAAAATATGAATTTTTCGAAACGTAGGAAAGGATGAAAGTTTAATTTCTTAAATTTGGCCTTTTCACCACCAATTCCTATATCTAATACGATGAGAATGGAATAATCAGAAACTGATGAGTATAGATTCTGTGGGAAACAGGAAACTCGTCTTAACCTGGTTACAGAATGCATTGCCATAGCAAGACTGCGTGATGAAAATTGTGAACAAGAAAATTATAAAAGGAATGAGGATTTACCTTCCTTGAATCCCTCTCAGATACTGGAGACCACCCTCTGGAGCTGGAGTGTGAGAACATGATGAGGAACATAATAGACTTTGAAGTCGCAGTGGAATGTACCCATGTTACCAAACTACAAGAATAACATCATCTGTGGCCATTTGCTATTCATACTGCTGTTCATTTAACACAAATAATGTCATTGTTTTTTAACATCCTGTAAAATGTGAAATTTTTAGCTTAGAAATTTCTGCATTTATACTATTATGCCTGGTAAATACCAAGTACTTATTTCCTAAGGATCTCCAATGTTTAGACATTATTATTATTATTAGACATAATTTAGAATCAAGGAATATGTCGTATTAGATTAAAAAACAAAACAATTATTTTCATTTGGTCGGGCACATAACAAGAAATTTTGCAGAATTAAACAAAAACCCTTTATACATTATCAGACAAAAATCGATTAAGTTTTCACTCAAAATTTACAGATTTTATGCTATTTATATAAAGATTACATTTATTTCTCCATTAAATCAAAATTCTATTGAATTGTTTTCATATTTAAGAATTGCAGTTCCATAATTAGATTTTTATTTCTAGGAATTTGAGAATGTTATCATTAGAACTGATTACGTATAAATATTGAATAAACCAGAGAGAATTTCAGACATATTTGTTGTTTCATTATGAACTCAAATTTAAGAAAAAGGAGTTTGAGCATGCGATAAGAGTTTTCTTGAATTTACGTTGAATTAAAGCAGAGGTGATTATATGAAACAGTTATTTTCTTTATGAAAATATATATGCAGTTTAAATATTTTTTTGTAATTTTTTGAGATTGAAATGAAATTTGTACGTGCAAGGACATAGTTTTCTTGAAGCCCTCACATCTACTTGAGTTCATTAGAACTTTGGAGCTTAAGGGCGAGCTGTAGACGGAAGAGTGTCAAGAACAGCTCTGGCCTCTGATGGGGGCATAATAGACCTTGAGGTCGCAGTGAACTTCAAACCCCTTTTAAACTGTCAAATAAGATTGAAATCTTAGAAATAAACTTAATTCAGTTACCTACCTAAAATCTCAAAAAAGACATTTTCACTATCTTCTGATGGAACACCACTGTACCAACTGAATTCCAGCAGAGACTGTTTTTCAACCTAATTTTACATCATAGTTACAAATGAAACTACAATATAAAATGCTGGTATTTGCTTTTCATTCATCTACATTTATAGTCGTAAATAGCAATCTTTTAATTATTTGAAACTGAACCATATTTCAACTGAGCACGCCGTTTCTTGCAGATAACCAAAATTATTCGTTGAACAGGATGCACTGCAAATTATAAAACAGATGTTATACAAGCAATCAGATAATTTAAATTTACCTACCTTTGCTATAGGTATCCATAAATTAGGGAAATTATAAATTATGAACCCTTTACTGAAATCCTATATTTTACTCAAAATGTGGCCAGGTCATTTATAAGAAATAATCAACAGAAGCCAATAAATGCAAGCACAGCTAGGGACAATCCGAGAATAGACTGCGATCGAAAAAATAAATTCATAAATTTGTTTGGTTATGTTATTGATACGACTGTCACTTCAAATGTGTTCGTATACACCATTGAATAAAGAATAATATGGTATTCGTTTTGAAGAGTTCGAGCTCCTGAGCTGTTCCAGCGCTTGTGCGCAGCCAATGGCAAGCCGTATTTCGAGCTTTTGAGTTACTCAGAGCACGAAATACTTCAAAACGAATAGGCTATTCTTTATTCAATGGTATACCAGTGGAACCTACTTTTTGTATTTATACCCCATTGACTTTATAATTTTGAAGAGTTTTGTACGTCCTGCGTTTTACTCCAAATGTTCCCTAGCATAAGTCAGTAGTGTGTTGATCGAAAAGGATTCATTTTTCAAATTAAAATTCCAATTTGTCGTTGCAGATCTTTTCTAAATATATAATCGTTACTGTGGATGTCTTCTTGGGTCTTCCAATAGAACGAAACTCTTTGTCATCATCTTCATTAATAACTCTTCTAATTGAAGTCATGTGCATCTAAAATACAATTTCTATTAATATAAAATATCTTATATTCTTTTAACTTACGTTGAAAATGTTCGCAACTTTCGTTATGATCGTCGATTCCAATATGTTGGAGTGTGAAGCATAAGCTGTTTTTAATTCCAAATAACACCGCTTCACACACTGCCTCATTTCAACGGAAATTCTTCCTGGCATTTTGATTATAGAATTAGAATGTTTAACTACGGCAAATTGTTATATAAGATTATGAGAATAATAAACAATAGTGTAACCTCACTTTGTTTTACTGCGAACCAGAGTTCTCGTCGGTTACATTCGGCAACGTTGAATTTATTTTACGTTGTGACAGCAAATACTGCCAATTTCAGATAATTAAAAAAACGCCTACTATGTTGCTCAACCTTTCGTGAACGGACTATACTCGATTTATTTCGTAAAGTTCATCTAGCGACTTGTCGGGTCCGTGACCCGAGTAGATCCGTCACGTGACCCGATGGATCGAGTCAGTAACTCTGAGTAAAGTCGAATTTTGGCGAGCTGTGGTTACATGTAACTATCTAACTATCAGGTGATCATTTGACAGAAAATACGTGTATTAACTGTCAAATGATCACGTGATAGTTAGATAGTTACATGTAACCACAGCTCGCCAAAATTCGACTCAAGTTTCCGAAAAGGCCTATTTGTAGCCCAGGGGAGTGAAACTGCTAGTGCTAGGTTGGAAACAAAATACTCTATGGTGGCCACTCAAGATTGAGGGAGATGGAAGATGATGTTTGTTGTCTCACTCTAAATGGAATGGATGTTTTGACGTTTGATTTTGACGCATCAATTTGACAATTCGGTTTTGTTAGAAATAGAAATGGTGAAGTGGTAATCAGTGAATTTTTCAACCTTTACGGATTGCTTTTGAATTTATTAGGTAAATTTTACTGTATTATGTCTATTCTATACTGACAAGAATGCTTACTCACTATTTAATCCCATTCATCATATCCTTCTTCATCAAACATGTTTAATGAAACTTCAATATAATTTTTTCCTTTGTACCAATTCCTATAATTCAGAGGGCTATTCTTCCGAGTTCCCAAAAATTTAACCAATTATTCCATTAGCAGAAGGCATGAAATATCTCGACGTCCATATTCAAGAGTTTAAAGTTATACAATATATAATCTCTAACCTTTCGTTCAACCCAGTTCCCTTCAATAAATTTTGGTATCTGTATCATTTAAACATCTGAAAGTTCGGATTAGGTATACGAACGATCTTGATCCTTTTTGTGCTCTTCGATGAGATATCTATAAGTTGTGGGTGTTTTATGAAAGCCAACAAGCGAAGAATATAGGTATGTCTTGTATGATTTGGGTAAAAAGGGTAGAATATATAGAAAACCTGGCATTGGATAATTGCAATAAATTATCTTCATATTCTTTTATTCTAGGTCATCCACTGCTCTTGGTCATCACTGGTTCTGGTTCATAGGATTTGCATTCCATAGTGTCGCTGGCGATTGATATTGATGCTATGTAAATCATAAATCTTGTTTATCAACAAATTTAGTGTAATTTGTTATATTACTGGTCATATTGTCCTGAATACTTATTAAAATATTCATTCCACCATCATGTTTAGAAATGTTGCCCATATTCATCACAAAGTAACCTTTTCGACTTAAGCAATGTCTGAAATGTTCGATAGGTCATGTTTTTATTTTCAAAAGTTTGCGATGAATTTAATAGTAGAGGAAGATGAAAAATATTCTTCATCTTTCTCTCCGATAAATCATCGAAGAAAGGGATGAAAATAAAAACGTGACCTATTAAGATTTTCGATTAATTTGAATTGACCGCCATATCGAAAGAATTAGACAGATATTAGTTCCTAATGTGGCCGCATATGTCGCTACCAGTAGTGGCCACTCAAAATGGCCGCCAATTTGTTTCCACAGAATAGTGAGGACTTCGCATTTCTTTTATTATATGTTCTGGTTGTAGCCTATTCGTTTTGAAGTATTTCGTGCTCCTGAGTAACTCAAAAGCTCAAAATACGGCTTGCCATTGGCTGCGCACAAGCGCTGGAACAGCTCAGGAGCTCGAAACTCTTCAAAACGAATACCATATTGTTTGAAAAAAGACTTTGATACACGTTACAAATAATGTTTTATCTCCATCACAGAACCATTCTCGAAGTCCAGCCGTTTGTCTATCCAAATGATTAAATCTGTCAACGAAAAATTGACAACAGCGCCATTGCGGCGTTATCCGAAAGAAACCTGAAATTTCCAAATTGGTTGAATGTCATTCCATTCAAAAAGTGACAAGTGCATACACCATTATTTTATACGGTATTCGTTTTGTGGAGTTTCGTGCTCCTGAGCTGTTCCAGTACTTGTGCGCAGCCAATGGCAAGCCGTATCTCGAGCTTTTGAGTTACTCAGGAGCACGAAATATCTCAAAACGAATAGGCTATTAGACATCTTACTGCCTATAAATCTGGCAACACGGTCACGGATGACATTTAAACCACAGAAACTCCAATATAGCCGCCATATTGGAGCGGGTGGAGACGATTCCATTTGAATGTCTAGGGGGTGTCCGCTGTCCGGATTTCGAAGCTTGTCAACTACTATTTTGTGGTTGATTGGTTATTAATGATATTCTGTGTTCAGCTTCAGCATTCCTCGAAAATGAGAGAGAGAGAGAAACAACATCATCTCCTTTTATAAAATTCGGAACAGGAAAAATATTTATTGAAACTAATACAGTTTTTAATAATAATAACTTTATTTATATTATTTTTACAGTTTCAAACAAACCAAAGACCATGCATGATTAAAAAAGAACGAATTCTTATAATCACCCACACAGAGTGAGTGGTCTTACAATTTCAGTGATTTGATTTTCAACAAATGATAATATTATCTTGAATGAGATTATAAAAGATATTCGAAAAAGTTAAACGGTCATTATTGTTCACATAAGTTAACTAGTTTCACTTCACAATAAACACTGTGAGCGATTGATAATTGCAGCAAATGTGAATTCTTACGATTCGGATCAGTTTTCCAAATAAAATGAAATCAATTTGATTTTTTAAAAACCTACGGGGTTCAATGAAACAGAAAATTATAGATAAGGATATTTGAATTGTCCATTATTCCACAGTTATGTACCTATAGTTCATTTCAAAATGATTGGCATCTCGGGCGGCTGTGAGAAGCCGAAAATATGTTGGTATCGGTCCGTTCGGTGAATTTCGATTTGCCGATTTTAGGTTGGTGTTGAAAATATCACCGACTTTGACTTTTTCCAGTTTGAGATTTTTCGAATTTATTTGTTAATATCAGTTATATATTATATTCTTGATTTAATCGACAAGTGGATTTAAATATCTCTTAAATCTACTTTGATTGATTACTGAATTGAAAACTGCCGGAATACAACCAGATTCCTCTCATCTTACTGCAAGGGAACGCCAGGCACTGTATCGGTGTTAGCAGATATTTCTGCTAGTATTAATGGCATTGTGCTCGTTTTTCAGGTAAACGATCATGTACAATGTGTTTTCTGATTAAGTAAGTTTTAAAATTTCAGATTTCTCCTAGAACTGTCCGAAGATTCCGGAGAAAAAAGTAGAACTGGTGTGAAGTTATCCACGGATTTACGCCAACTGTTTATGAAGTACGGTGCATCGATGAGAGTCTACCGTCGATTAGGGCGGCGGCGTTGCCAAATGTTTTCACGTTTTCGATCGCCTAGAATTTGTTCTATCATGAAAAAAGAGTGAAATGAATATCTTTTGAATTGATGATGTGAAATCAATCATCATATGAATTAAGGCGGTCGTCTGGAACTTCAAAAAAATGGAATTTTGGCCCAGCCACGGCTTTCTCCGCGGGAGAACACATTCATATCAAATATAGGGACCCCCAATTCCGTTTTTTTTCGGTGGAAATTCGTATTGAAATTGATCATCATTTATGAATTCAATCAGTCGTTCGGAATTGCAAAAATCGAAATTTTGATCCATCCACGGTTTCTTACCTGGTGCAATTACGTAATTTCGACACAGTTTCACTTTTATCTCACTTGGAAAAGCGCGTAACTCAAAAATTTCTTCACAAAAACGTTCTGCTCGACCCAGAGAAAGTACCGCAAGTCTCAAAATAATTTGGGGCGCGACCGGGAAGACAGAAAATGAAAAAAACTGTCATTTTGACAGTTTTTTGTTAATATCTCGCTTAGAAAAGCGCGTACCTCAAAAATCTCTTCACAAAAACGTTCTGCTCGTCCCAGAGAATGTACCACAACTCTCAAAATAATTTGGGGCGCGACCGGAAAGACAGAAAATGAAAAAACTGTCATTTTGACAGTTTTTTGCTAATATCTCGCTTAGAAAAGCGCGTACCTCAAAAATCTCTTCACAAAAACGTTCTGCTCGGCGCATAGAACGAACCGCAACTCTCAAAATAATTTGGGGCGCGACCGGGAAGACAGAAAATGAAAAAACTGTCATTTTGACAGTTTTTTTGCTGATATCTCGCTTAGAAAAGCGCGTACCTCAAAAATCTCTTCACAAAAACGTTCTGCTCGGCGCATAGAACGAACCGCAACTCTCAAAATAATTTGGGGCGCGACCGGAAAGACAGAAAATGAAAAAACTGTCATTTTGACAGTTTTTTGCTAATATCTCGCTTAGAAAAGCGCGTACCTCTGAAATCTCTTCACAAAAACGTTCTGCTCGGCGCATAGAACGAACCGCAACTTTCAAAATAATTTGGGGCGCGACCGGAAGACAGAAAATGAAAAAACTGTCATTTTGACAGTTTTTTGCTATATCTCGCTTAGAAAAGCGCGTACCTCAAAAATCTCTTCACAAAAACGTTCTGCTCGTCCCAGAGAATGTACCGCAACTTCAAAATAATTTGGGGCGCGACCGGAAGACAGAAAATGAAAAAAAAACTGTCATTTTGACAGTTTTTTGCTAATATCTCGCTTAGAAAAGCGCGTACCTCCAAAAATCTCTTCACAAAAACGTTCTGCTCGGCGCATAGAACGAACCAACTCTCAAAATAATTTGGGGCGCGACCGGGGAAGACAGAAAATGAAAAAACTGTCATTTTGACAGTTTTTTGCTGATATCTCGCTTAGAAAAGCGCGTACCTCAAAAATCTCTTCACAAAAACGTTCTGCTCGGCGCATAGAACGAACCGCAACTCTCAAAATAATTTGGGGCGCGACCGGAAAGACAGAAAATGAAAAAAACTGTCATTTTGACAGTTTTTTGCTAATATCTCGCTTAGAAAAGCGCGTACCTCTGAATCTCTTCACAAAAACGTTCTGCTCGGCGCATAGAACGAACCGCAACTTCAAAATAATTTGGGGCGCGACCGGAAAGACAGAAAATGAAAAAAACTGTCATTTTGACAGTTTTTTGCTAATATCTCGCTTAGAAAAGCGCGTACCTCAAAAATCTCTTCACAAAAACGTTCTGCTCGTCCCAGAGAATGTACCGCAACTTTCAAAATAATTTGGGGCGCGACCGGAAAGACAGAAAATGAAAAAACTGTCATTTTGACAGTTTTTTGCTAATATCTCGCTTAGAAAAGCGCGTACCTCCAAAAATCTCTTCACAAAAACGTTCTGCTCGGCGCATAGAACGAACCGCTACTCTCAAAATAATTTGGGGCGCGACCGGGAAGACAGAAAATGAAAAAACTGTCATTTTGACAGTTTTTTGTTAATATCTCGCTTAGAAAAGCGCGTACCTCAAAAATCTCTTCACAAAAACGTTCTGCTCGGCGCATAGAACGAACCGCAACTCTCAAAATAATTTGGGGCGCGACCGGAAAGACAGAAAATGAAAAAACTGTCATTTTGACAGTTTTTTGCTAATATCTCGCTTAGAAAAGCGCGTACCTCAAAAATCTCTCACAAAAACGTTCTGCTCGGCGCATAGAACGAACCGCAAATCTCAAAATAATTTGGGGCGCGACCGGGAAGACAGAAAATGAAAAAACTGTCATTTTGACAGTTTTTTGTTAATATCTCGCTTAGAAAAGCGCGTACCTCAAAATCTCTCACAAAAACGTTCTGCTCGGCGCATAAACGAACCGCAACTCTCAAAATAATTTGGGGCGCGACCGGAAAGACAGAAAATGAAAAAAACTGTCATTTTGACAGTTTTTTTGCTAATATCTCGCTTAGAAAAGCGCGTACCTCAAAAATCTCTTCACAAAAACGTTCTGCTCGGCGCATAGAACGAACCGCAACTCTCAAAATAATTTGGGGCGCGACCGGAAAGACAGAAAATGAAAAAACTGTCATTTTGACAGTTTTTTGCTAATATCTCGCTTAGAAAAGCGCGTACCTCCAAAAATCTCTTCACAAAAACGTTCTGCTCGGCGCATAGAACGAAACGCAACTCTCAAAATAATTTGGGGCGCGACCAGGAAGACAGAAAATGAAAAAACTGTCATTTTGACAGTTTTTTGCTAATATCTCGCTTAGAAAAGCGCGTACCTCAAAAATCTCTCCACAAAAACGTTCTGCTCGATCCAGAGAAAGTACCGCAAGTCTCAAAATAATTTGAAGCGCGACCGGGAAGACAGAAAATGAAAAAAACTGTAATTTTGACAGTTTTTTGCTAATATCTCGCTTAGAAAAGCGCGTACCTCTGAAATCTCTTCACAAAAACGTTCTGCTCGGCGCATAGAACGAACCGCAACTCTCAAAATAATTTGGGGCGCGACCGGAAAGACAGAAAATGAAAAAACTGTCATTTTGACAGTTTTTTGCTAATATCTCGCTTAGAAAAGCGCGTACCTCTGAAATCTCTTCACAAAAACGTTCTGCTCGTCCCAGAGAATGTACCACAACTCTCAAAATAATTTGGGGCGCGACCGGGAAGACAGAAAATGAAAAAACTGTCATTTTGACACTTTTTTGCTAATATCTCGCTCGGAAAAGCGCGTACCTCAAAAATCTCTTCACAAAAACGTTCTGCTCGGCGCATAGAATGAACTGCAACTCTCAAAATAATTTGGGGCACGACCTGGAAAACGAAAAATTAAAAAACTGTCATTTTGACACTTTTTTGTCAATATCTCGCTTAGAAAAGCGCGTACCTGAAATTTTTGTTTTTGTTTCTCTCTTAGTTCTTCTACCTCTTCTGTCTTCTGTGGTCCATTTTCCTTGCCTCCTGAGTTCCCTTTCCGATTGCATTGAGGGTCGTTCCCACGTGTATTTATGTATACTTCTTTTTGGAAGAAAGAATTCAAAACTTTTATCTCGTACTGTTCGCACATTTCTATCAGCATTTCCGTTTCGGTAGTGTCATTAACTACGGTTTCTCAATTTGTAAACTGGTAAATTCGCCACTTTGAAATATAGAGCTTGTAGTCAATCTGATGTGAAATGGGAATTTTCATATTTCACATTTTGCGCCCCTAGGTCGTTTGCGCCCGTGGCAAATGCCTCCCTCGCCACGCCACGGTCCGGCTCTGGTAATGTGTGCTCATAGAGAAGGTGTAAATTTCTGATTTTTTGATCTCCTTATGAGTCTATTTACCATATATCTACTAGGACCTTGTAATGATGTCTGAAATATTGAAAATAATTACATTCCACAAATATGTGCAAAGCTGAATTTAACTTACCTCTATATAATCTTTAGCATTCTGGGATATAAGGTTCATTTCCCTCAAATTACATTACATCCATCACATTGTACCCAATCAGCTTCAAATTCCAATTCTCCCTTATTACAATAAATGCATAAATTTGGATCAATTTGCTCCCGTTTGCTAACCAATGATTCGCTTCTTTCCAGAGCCCGTTTGAGTGTTGTTCCTGATAAATTATTATGAAGCACCTTTTCCCTCTTTTCCCAGGTTTCTTGAGAAGCAAGAGTTTGGACTCGTGGACTCTTGAAAAACAAATTAAAAATTCTGGCTGGTTCAATATCGGTGGGTGCGCTCTACAACAACGCGCATGAAAGGTATCGCATCCGCCAATAAATCAAAAAGAGAAGGTGTAAATTTCTAATTTTTTGATCTCCTTATGAGTCTATTTACCATATATCTACTAGGACCTTGTAATGATGTCTGAAATATTGAAAATAATTACATTCCACAAATATATGCAAAGCTGAGTTTAACTTACCTCTATATAATCTTCAGCATTCTGGGATATAAGGTTCATTTCCCTCAAATTATTCAGTAGTCCTGACTCCTGAGATATCTGCAATTTTCTATAGCAGTCACCTGCTCTTCATCCTAAATACTTTCAGTGTCTTTTTCTGTTTTGCAAGTTTTCGTTTCGCAAGGGAGAAGGCAATTTTTTTTTGTTTTGGGGTCCTGAAACCATCACCATTACATCACCAACAAAACATTTTCTTTTTCTTGGTCTTGGTACAGAGTACTTTTAGCTTCAGAACTGAAATAAGATTATCAAGATTTTATATCAAGAATCAGAATAAATTTGGAAATATTTCTAAAGTCCTAAAAAAAATTAAGTAAAACTTACGTAGTTTGATGTGCTACCGTAAATACTTCCGGGGATACCAAGCAGATAAATCTGAAGCCGTTAATGTATTAAATAAATCTGAATCAGTCAATGTAGCAGATAAATCAGAAGTAACCAGTGTAGCAGACAAATCAGTAGCTGTTGAAGTTCTGGATAGTTTCATCTGGAGACATGCTACTGGAACTGAAATAAGAAATATTGTATTTTGATATTTATATGATCCAAATCAAATTTGAATAAAACACCCTAATAATATCCAATAGACTTACCATTGAATCGATAACGAAATCCTGGACGGAATAGCTTCAGGTTTCAAAAATCATTTTCCTGTTTATATAGGAAATTTTCCAAATTTGCGATACTTCAAGAGCCATGCAGCAATGCTGCCAGCATCGTGTTCACTCGAAATCATTTCGAGAAATTATTATGAAGCACCTTTTCCTTCTTTTCCCAGGTTTCTTGAGAAGCAAGACCAGCGATGAATTGAAAAACTTTATGAATTCTCAAACCGGACTTAACACACTTTCTGAGAGTGTGTTCTTCATAATTCGAAATGGCAATATTCTCATTATTTGTTCCAAGTTTAATGGCATTGGATTTTAAAACTGATGGTTTATTACTTTCCTTAAAAATATTGATCAAACTCTGATTACCACAACTATTAAAAATTTTACCGAAATTCGATGCGGTCACACTAATGCGTCTTTCTTCGAACCATTTATTAGAGAGTCTCTGATCTCTAGTTGAATTTTCTATTTCCTTCAATTCCTGATCAGTTTTCTTGTAATTTTTGTTGAAATATGCAGAGCAAATATGTTTATAGTCAGGTGGTATGTCCGAGGGTATGTCATTTACCCCAATACTATTAATTTGACAAAATTTACAGAAGAAATCGCCACTCAAAGTTGTTTTCAAATCTTCAATACACACTAGATGTACCCAACCATTACATCCATCACATTGTACCCAATCAGCTTCAAATTCCAATTTTCCCTTATTACAATAAATGCATAAATTTGGATCAATTTGCTCCCGTTTGCTAACCAATGATTCGCTTCTTTCCAGAGCCCGTTTGAGTGTTGTTCCTGAAAAATTATTATGAAGCACCTTTTCCTTCTTTTCCCAGGTTTCTTGAGAAGCAAGAGTTTGGACTCGTGGACTCTCGAAAAACAAATTAAAAATTCTGGCTGGTTCAAATATCGGTGGGTGCGCTCTACAACAACGCGCATGAAAAGTATCGCATCCGCCAATAAATCATTAACACAATTTTCAATTCAATGCGTGAACTGTTAATATTCGTAGTTAATTAATAATCGAATTTCGAAGGAAAAAGTACCACTTCTGGAGGACTGAATCTTTTCCCAGGTTTCTTGAGAAGCAAGAGTTTGGACTCGTGGACTCTTGAAAAACAAATTAAAAATTCTGGCTGGTTCAAATATCGGTGGGTGCGCTCTACAACGACGCGCATGAAAGGTATCGCATCCGCCAATAAATCATTAACACAATTTTCAATTCAATGCGTGAACGGTTAATATTCGTAGTTAATTAATAATCGAATTTCGAAGGAAAAAGTACCGCCTGGAGGACTGAATCTTTTGAGCACTTGTAAATATTGAAGGAATAATCGAATAATTCGAATTCAAGTATCCTGAAAACTATTGGTTGGTCCAATCGCCAACTGTTAAAACAACAAAGTACTGAGTTTTCTAATCAACCTGATGATTTTTGAGGTACGCGCTTTTCTAAGCGAGATATTAGCAAAAAACTTTCAAAATGACAGTTTTTTCATTTTCTGTCTTCCCGGTCGCGCCCCAAATTATTTTGAGAGTTACGGTTCGTTCTATGCGCCGAGCAGAACGTTTTTGTGAAGAGATTTTTGAGGTACGCGCTTTTCTAAGCGAGATATTAGCAAAAAACTGTCAAAATTACAGTTTTTTCATTTTCTGTCTTTCCGGTCGCGCCCCAAATTATTTTGAGAGTTGCGGTTCGTTCTATGCGCCGAGCAGAACGTTTTGTGAAGAGATTTTTGAGGTACGCGCTTTTCTAAGCGAGATATTAACAAAAAACTGTCAAAATGACAGTTTTTTCATTTTCTGTCTTCCCGTCGCGCCCCAAATTATTTTGAGAGTTGCGGTTCGTTCTATGCGCCGAGCAGAACGTTTTCGTGAAGAGATTTTTGAGGTACGCGCTTTTCTAAGCGAGATATTAGCAAAAAACTGTCAAAATGACAGTTTTTTCATTTTCTGTCTTTCCGGTCGCGCCCCAAATTATTTTGAGAGTTGCGGTTCGTTCTATGCGCCGAGCAGAACGTTTTTGTGAAGAGATTTTTGAGGTACGCGCTTTTCTAAGCGAGATATTAACAAAAAACTGTCAAAATGACAGTTTTTTTCATTTTCTGTCTTCCCGGTCGCGCCCCAAATTATTTTGAGACTTGCGGTACTTTCTCTGGGTCGAGCAGAAAGTTTTTGTGAAAAGATTTTTGAGGTACGCGCTTTTCTAAGCGAGAACTTAACAAAAAACTGTCAAAATGACAGTTTTTTCATTTTCTGTCTTCCCGGTCGCGCCCCAAATTATTTTGAGAGTTGCGGTACCTTCTATGCGCCGAGCAGAACGTTTTTGTGAAGAGATTTTTGAGGTACGCGCTTTTCTAAGCGAGATATTAGCAAAAAACTGTCAAAATGACAGTTTTTTCATTTTCTGTCTTTCCGGTCGCGCCCCAAATTATTTTGAGAGTTGCGGTTCGTTCTATGCGCCGAGCAGAACGTTTTTGTGAAGAGATTTTTGAGGTACGCGCTTTTCTAAGCGAGATATTAACAAAAAACTGTCAAAATGACAGTTTTTTCATTTTCTGTCTTCCCGGTCGCGCCCCAAATTATTTTGAGAGTTACGGTTCGTTCTATGCGCCGAGCAGAACGTTTTTGTGAAGAGATTTTTGAGGTACGCGCTTTTCTAAGCGAGATATTAGCAAAAAACTGTCAAAATGACAGTTTTTCATTTTCTGTCTTCCCGTCGCGCCCCAAATTATTTTGAGAGTTGCGGTTCGTTCTATGCGCCGAGCAGAACGTTTTTGTGAAGAGATTTTTGAGGTACGCGCTTTTCTAAGCGAGATATTAGCAAAAAACTGTCAAAATTACAGTTTTTTCATTTTCTGTCTTTCCGGTCGCGCCCCAAATTATTTTGAGAGTTGCGGTTCGTTCTATGCGCCGAGCAGAACGTTTTTGTGAAGAGATTTTTGAGGTACGCGCTTTTCTAAGCGAGATATTAACAAAAAACTGTCAAAATGACAGTTTTTTCATTTTCTGTCTTCCCGGTCGCGCCCCAAATTATTTTGAGAGTTGCGGTTCGTTCTATGCGCCGAGCAGAACGTTTTCGTGAAGAGATTTTTGAGGTACGCGCTTTTCTAAGCGAGATATTAGCAAAAAACTGTCAAAATGACAGTTTTTTCATTTTCTGTCTTTCCGGTCGCGCCCCAAATTATTTTGAGAGTTGCGGTTCGTTCTATGCGCCGAGCAGAACGTTTTGTGAAGAGATTTTTGAGGTACGCGCTTTTCTAAGCGAGATATTACAAAAAACTGTCAAAATGACAGTTTTTTTCATTTTCTGTCTTCCCGGTCGCGCCCCAAATTATTTTGAGACTTGCGGTACTTTCTCTGGGTCGAGCAGAAAGTTTTTGTGAAAAGATTTTGGGGTACGCGCTTTTCTAAGCGAGAAATTAACAAAAAACTGTCAAAATGACAGTTTTTTCATTTTCTGTCTTCCCGGTCGCGCCCCAAATTATTTTGAGAGTTGCGGTACCTTCTATGCGCCGAGCAGAACGTTTTTGTGAAGAGATTTTGAGGTACGCGCTTTTCTAAGCGAGATATTAGCAAAAAACTGTCAAAATGACAGTTTTTTCATTTTCTGTCTTTCCGGTCGCGCCCCAAATTATTTTGAGAGTTGCGGTTCGTTCTATGCGCCGAGCAGAACGTTTTGTGAAGAGATTTTTGAGGTACGCGCTTTTCTAAGCGAGATATTAAAAAAAACTGTCAAAATGACAGTTTTTTCATTTTCTGTCTTCCCGGTCGCGCCCCAAATTATTTTGAGAGTTACGGTTCGTTCTATGCGCCGAGCAGAACGTTTTTGTGAAGAGATTTTTGAGGTACGCGCTTTTCTAAGCGAGATATTAGCAAAAAACTGTCAAAATGACAGTTTTTTCATTTTCTGTCTTCCCGGTCGCGCCCCAAATTATTTTGAGAGTTGCGGTTCGTTCTATGCGCCGAGCAGAACGTTTTTGTGAAGAGATTTCAGAGGTACGCGCTTTTCTAAGCGAGATATTAGCAAAAAACTGTCAAAATGACAGTTTTTTCATTTTCTGTCTTTCCGGTCGCGCCCCAAATTATTTTGAGAGTTGCGGTTCGTTCTATGCGCCGAGCAGAACGTTTTCGTGAAGAGATTTTTGAGGTACGCGCTTTTCTAAGCGAGATATTAGCAAAAAACTGTCAAAATGACAGTTTTTTCATTTTCTGTCTTTCCGGTCGCGCCCCAAATTATTTTGAGAGTTGCGGTTCGTTCTATGCGCCGGGCAGAACGTTTTTGTGAAGAGATTTCAGAGGTACGCGCTTTTCTAAGCGAGATATTAACAAAAAACTGTCAAAATGACAGTTTTTTCATTTTCTGTCTTTCCGGTCACGCCCCAAATTATTTTGAGAGTTGCGGTTCGTTCTATGCGCCGAGCAGAACGTTTTTGTGAAGAGATTTTTGAGGTACGCGCTTTTCTAAGCAAGATATTAGCAAAAAACTGTCAAAATGACAGTTTTTTCATTTTCTGTCTTCCCGGTCGCGCCCCAAATTGTTTGAGAGTTGCGGTTCGTTCTATGCGCCGAGCAGAACGTTTTTGTGAAGAGATTTTTGAGGTACGCGCTTTTCTGAGCGAGATATTAACAAAAAACTGTCAAAATGACAGTTTTTTCATTTTCTGTCTTCCCGGTCGCGCCCCAAATTATTTTGAGAGTTGCGGTTCGTTCTATGCGCCGAGCAGAACGTTTTTGTGAAGAGATTTTGAGGTACGCGCTTTTCTAAGCGAGATATTAGCAAAAAACTGTCAAAATGACAGTTTTTTCATTTTCTGTCTTCCCGGTCGCGCCCCAAATTATTTTGAGAGTTGCGGTTCGTTCTATGCGCCGAGCAGAACGTTTTTGTGAAGAGATTCTTGAGGTACGCGCTTTCTAAGCGAGCTAGATATTAGCAAAAAACTGTCAAAATGACAGTTTTTTCATTTTCTGTCTTTCCGGTCGAGCCCCAAATTATTTTGAGAGTTGCGGTTCGTTCTATGCGCCGAGCAGAACGTTTTTGTGAAGAGATTTCAGAGGTACGGGCTTTTCTAAGCGAGATATTAGCAAAAAACTGTCAAAATGAGAGTTTTTTCATTTTCTGTCTTTCCGGTCGCGCCCCAAATTATTTTGAGAGTTGCGGTTCGTTCTATGCGCCGAGCAGAACGTTTTTGTGAAGAGATTTTTGAGGTACGCGCTTTTCTAAGCAAGATATTAGCAAAAACTGTCAAAATGACAGTTTTTTTCATTTTCTGTCTTCCCGGTCGCGCCCCAAATTATTTTGAGACTTGCGGTACTTTCTCTGGATCGAGCAGAACGTTTTGTGAAGAGATTTTTGAGGTACGCGCTTTTCTAAGCGAGATATTAGCAAAAAACTGTCAAAATGACAGTTTTTTCATTTTCTGTCTTCCCGGTCGCGCCCCAAATTATTTTGAGAGTTGCGGTTCGTTCTATGCGCCGAGCAGAACGTTTTTGTGAAGAGATTTTTGAGGTACGCGTTTTCTAAGCGAGATATTAGCAAAAACTGTCAAAATGACAGTTTTTTCATTTTCTGTCTTTCCGGTCGCGCCCCAAATTATTTTGAGAGTTGCGGTTCGTTCTATGCGCCGAGCAGAACGTTTTTGTGAAGAGATTTCAGAGGTACGCGCTTTCTAAGCGAGATATTAACAAAAACTGTCAAAATGACAGTTTTTCATTTTCTGTCTTCCCGGTCGCGCCCCAAATTATTTTGAGAGTTGCGGTACATTCTCTGGGTCTAGCTAAACGTTTTTGTGAAGAGATTTTTGAGGTACGCGCTTTTCCTAGCGAGATATTAGCAAAAAAGTGTCAAAATGACAGTTTTTTTCATTTTCTGTCTTTCCGGTCGCGCCCCAAATTATTTTGAGAGTTGTGGTACATTCTCTGGGACGAGCAGAACGTTTTTGTGAAGAGATTTTTGAGGTACGCGCTTTTCTAAGCGCGATATTAACAAAAAACTGTCAAAATGACAGTTTTTTTCATTTTCTGTCTTCCCGGTCGCGCCCCAAATTATTTTGAGACTTGCGGTACTTTCTCTGGGTCGAGCAGAACGTTTTTGTGAAGAAATTTTTGAGGTACGCGCTTTTCCAAGTGAGATAAAAGTAAAACTGTGTCGAAATTACGTAATTGCACCAGGTAAGAAAACCGTGGATGGATCAAAATTTCGATTTTTGCAATTCCGAACGACTGATTGAATTCATAAATGATGATCAATTTCAATACGAATTTTCCACCGAAAAAAAACGGAATTGGGGGTCCCAATTTGATATGAATGTGTTCTCCCGCGGAGAAAGCCGTGGCTGGGCCAAAATTCCATTTTTTTGAAGTTCCAGACGACCGCCTTAATTCATATGATGATTGATTTCACATCATCAATTCAAAAGATATTCATTTCACTCTTTATTTCATGATAGAACAAATTCTAGGCGATCGAAAACGTGAAAACATTTGGCAACGCCGCCGCCCTAATCGACGGTAGACTCTCATCGATGCACCGTACTTCATAAACAGTTGGCGTAAATCCGTGGATAACTTCACACCAGTTCTACTTTTTTCTCCGGAATTCTTCGGACAGTTCTAGGAGAAATCTGAAATTTTAAAACTTACTTAATCAGAAAACACATTGTACATGATCGTTTACCTGAAAAACGAGCACAATGCCATTAATACTAGCAGAAATATCTGCTAACACCGATACAGTGCCTGGCGTTCCCTTGCAGTAAGATGAGAGGAATCTGGTTGTATTCCGGCAGTTTTCAATTCAGTAATCAAATCAAAGTAGATTTAAGAGATATTTAAATCCACTTGTCGATTAAATCAAGAATATAATAATATAAACTGATATTAACAAATAAATTCGAAAAATCTCAAACTGGAAAAAGTCAAAGTCGGTGATATTTTCAACACCAACCTAAAATCGGCAAATCGAAATTCACCGAACGGACCGATACCAACATATTTTCGGCTTCTCACAGCCGCCCGAGATGCCAATCATTTTGAAATGAACTATAGGTACATAACTGTGGAATAATGGACAATTCAAATATCCTTATCTATAATTTTCTGTTTCATTGAACCCCGTAGGTTTTTAAAAAATCAAATTGATTTCATTTTATTTGGAAAACTGATCCGAATCGTAAGAATTCACATTTGCTGCAATTATCAATCGCTCACAGTGTTATTGTGAAGTGAAACTAGTTAACTTATGTGAACAATAATGACCGTTTAACTTTTTCGAATATCTTTTATAATCTCATTCAAGATAATATTATCATTTGTTGAAAATCAAATCACTGAAATTGTAAGACCACTCACTCTGTGTGGGTGATTATAAGAATTCGTTCTTTTTTAATCATGCATGGTCTTTGGTTTGTTTGAAACTGTAAAAATAATATAAATAAAGTTATTATTATTAAAAACTGTATTAGTTTCAATAAATATTTTTCCTGTTCCGAATTTTATAAAAGGAGATGATGTTTCTCTCTCTCTCATTTTCGAGGAATGCTGAAGCTGAACACAGAATATCATTAAATAACCAATCAACCACAAAATAGTAGTTGACAAGCTTCGAAATCCGGACAGCGGACACCCCCTAGACATTCAAATGGAATCGTCTCCACCCGGCTCCAATATGGCGGCTATATTGGAGTTTCTGTGGTTTAAATGTCATCCGTGTTGCCAGGATTTAGTAGGCAGTAAGATGTCTAAGAGCCTATTCGTTTTGAGATATTTCGTGCTCCTGAGTAACTCAAAAGCTCGAGATACGGCTTGCCATTGGCTGCGCACAAGTACTGGAACAGCTCAGGAGCACGAAACTCCACAAAACGAATACCGTATAAAATAATGGTGTATGCACTTGTCACTTTTTGAATGGAATGACATTCAACCAATTTGGAAATTTCAGGTTTCTTTCGGATAACGCCGCAATGGCGCTGTTGTCAATTTTTCGTTGACAGATTTAATCATTTTGGATAGACAAACGGCTGGACTTCGAGAATGGTTCTGTGATGGAGATAAAACATTATTTGTAACGTGTATCAAAGTCTTTTTTCAAACAATATGGTATTCGTTTTGAAGAGTTTCGAGCTCCTGAGCTGTTCCAGCGCTTGTGCGCAGCCAATGGCAAGCCGTATTTTGAGCTTTTGAGTTACTCAGGAGCACGAAATACTTCAAACGAATAGGCTACAACACAGAACATATAATAAAAGAAATGCGAAGTCCTCACTATTCTGTGGAAACAAATTGGCGGCCATTTTGAGTGGCCAACTACTGGTAGCGACATATGCGGCCACATTAGGAACTAATATCTGTCTAATTCTTTCGATATGGCGGTCAAATTCAAATTAATCGAAAATCTTAATAGGTCACGTTTTTATTTTCATCCCTTTCTTCGATGAATTTAATCGGAGAGAAAGATGAAGAATATTTTTCATCTTCCTCTACTATTAAATTCATCGCAAACTTTTGAAAATAAAAACATGACCTATCGAACATTTCAGACATTGCTTAAGTCGAAAAGGTTACTTTGTGATGAATATGGGCAACATTTCTAAACATGATGGTGGAATGAATATTTTAATAAGTATTCAGGACAATATGACCAGTAATATAACAAATTACACTAAATTTGTTGATAAACAAGATTTATGATTTACATAGCATCAATATCAATCGCCAGCGACACTATGGAATGCAAATCCTATGAACCAGAACCAGTGATGACCAAGAGCAGTGGATGACCTAGAATAAAGAATATGAAGATAATTTATTGCAATTATCCAATGCCAGGTTCTATATTCTACCCTTTTTACCCAAATCATACAAGACATACCTATATTCTTCGCTTGTGGCTTTCATAAAACAACCCACAACTTATAGATATCTCATCGAAGAGCACAAAAAGGATCAAGATCGTTCGTATACCTAATCCGAACTTTCAGATGTTTAAATGATACAGATACCAAAATTTATTGAAGGGAACTGGGTTGAACGAAAGGTTAGAGATATGTAGTTGTATAACTTTAAACTCTTGAATATGGACGTCGAGATATTTCATGCCTTCTGCTAATGGAATAATTTGGTTAAATTTTTGGGAACTCGGAAGAATAGCCCTCTGAATTATAGGAATTGGTACAAAGGAAAAAATTATATTGAAGTTTCATTAAACATGTTTGATGAAGAAGGATATGATGAATGGGATTAAATAGTGAGTAAGCAATTCTTGTCAGTATAGAATAGACATAATACAGTAAAATTTACCTAATAAATTCAAAAGCAATCCGTAAAGGTTGAAAAAATTCACTGATTACCACTTCACCATTTCTATTTCTAACAAAACCGAATTGTCAAATTGATGCGTCAAAATCAAACGTCAAAACATCCATTCCATTTAGAGTGAGACAACAAACATCATCTTCCATCTCCCTCAATCTTGAGTGGCCACCATAGAGTATTTTGTTTCCAACCTAGCACTAGCAGTTTCACTCCCCTGGGCTACAAATAGGCCTTTTCGGAAACTTGAGTCGAATTTTGGCGAGCTGTGGTTACATGTAACTATCTAACTATCACGTGATCATTTGACAGTTAATACACGTATTTTCTGTCAAATGATCACCTGATAGTTAGATAGTTACATGTAACCACAGCTCGCCAAAATTCGACTTTACTCAGAGTTACTGACTCGATCCATCGGGTCACGTGACGGATCTACTCGGGTCACGGACCCGACAAGTCGCTAGATGAACTTTACGAAATAAATCGAGTATAGTCCGTTCACGAAAGGTTGAGCACATAGTAGGCGTTTTTTTAATTATCTGAAATTGGCAGTATTTGCTGTCACAACGTAAAATAAATTCAACGTTGCCGAATGTAACCGACGAGAACTCTGGTTCGCAGTAAAACAAAGTGAGGTTACACTATTGTTTATTATTCTCATAATCTTATATAACAATTTGCCGTAGTTAAACATTCTAATTCTATAATCAAAATGCCAGGAAGAATTTCCGTTGAAATGAGGCAGTGTGTGAAGCGGTGTTATTTGGAATTAAAAACAGCTTATGCTTCACACTCCAACATATTGGAATCGACGATCATAACGAAAGTTGCGAACATTTTCAACGTAAGTTAAAAGAATATAAGATATTTTATTAATAGAAATTGTATTTTAGATGCACATGACTTCAATTAGAAGAGTTATTAATGAAGATGATGACAAAGAGTTTCGTTCTATTGGAAGACCCAAGAAGACATCCACAGTAGACGATTATATATTTAGAAAAGATCTGCAACGACAAATTTGGAATTTTAATTTGAAAAATGAATCCTTTTCGATCAACACACTACTGACTTATGCTAGGGAACATTTGGAGTAAAACGCAGGACGTACAAAACTCTTCAAAATTATAAAGTCAATGGGGTATAAATACAAAAAAGTAGGTTCCACTGGTATACCATTGAATAAAGAATAGCCTATTCGTTTTGAAGTATTTCGTGCTCCTGAGTAACTCAAAAGCTCGAAATACGGCTTGCCATTGGCTGCGCACAAGCGCTGGAACAGCTCAGGAGCTCGAAACTCTTCAAAACGAATACCATATTATTCTTTATTCAATGGTGTATACGAACACATTTGAAGTGACAGTCGTATCAATAACATAACCAAACAAATTTATGAATTTATTTTTTCGATCGCAGTCTATTCTCGGATTGTCCCTAGCTGTGCTTGCATTTATTGGCTTCTGTTGATTATTTCTTATAAATGACCTGGCCACATTTTGAGTAAAATATAGGATTTCAGTAAAGGGTTCATAATTTATAATTTCCCTAATTTATGGATACCTATAGCAAAGGTAGGTAAATTTAAATTATCTGATTGCTTGTATAACATCTGTTTTATAATTTGCAGTGCATCCTGTTCAACGAATAATTTTGGTTATCTGCAAGAAACGGCGTGCTCAGTTGAAATATGGTTCAGTTTCAAATAATTAAAAGATTGCTATTTACGACTATAAATGTAGATGAATGAAAAGCAAATACCAGCATTTTATATTGTAGTTTCATTTGTAACTATGATGTAAAATTAGGTTGAAAAAACAGTCTCTGCTGGAATTCAGTTGGTACAGTGGTGTTCCATCAGAAGATAGTGAAATGTCTTTTTGAGATTTTAGGTAGGTAACTGAATTAAGTTTATTTCTAAGATTTCAATCTTATTTGACAGTTTAAAAGGGTTTGAAGTTCACTGCGACCTCAAGGTCTATTATGCCCCCATCAGAGGCCAGAGCTGTTCTTGACACTCTTCCGTCTACAGCTCGCCCTTAAGCTCCAAAGTTCTAATGAACTCAAGTAGATGTGAGGGCTTCAAGAAAACTATGTCCTTGCACGTACAAATTTCATTTCAATCTCAAAAAATTACAAAAAGAAATATTTAAACTGCATATATATTTTCATAAAGAAAATAACTGTTTCATATAATCACCTCTGCTTTAATTCAACGTAAATTCAAGAAAACTCTTATCGCATGCTCAAACTCCTTTTTCTTAAATTTGAGTTCATAATGAAACAACAAATATGTCTGAAATTCTCTCTGGTTTATTCAATATTTATACGTAATCAGTTCTAATGATAACATTCTCAAATTCCTAGAAATAAAAATCTAATTATGGAACTGCAATTCTTAAATATGAAAACAATTCAATAGAATTTTGATTTAATGGAGAAATAAAATGTAATCTTTATATAAATAGCATAAAATCTGTAAATTTTGAGTGAAAACTTAATCGATTTTTGTCTGATAATGTATAAAGGGTTTTTGTTTAATTCTGCAAAATTTCTTGTTATGTGCCCGACCAAATGAAAATAATTGTTTTGTTTTTTAATCTAATACGACATATTCCTGATTCTAATTATGTCTAATAATAATAATAATGTCTTAACATTGGAGATCCTTAGGAAATAAGTACTTGGTATTTACCAGGCATAATAGTATAAATGCAGAAATTTCTAAGCTAAAAATTTCACATTTTACAGGATGTTAAAAAACAATGACATTATTGTGTTAAATGAACAGCAGTATGAATAGCAAATGGCCCACAGATGATGTTATTCTTGTAGTTTGGTAACATGGGTACATTCCACTGCGACTTCAAAGTCTATTATGTTCCTCATCATGTTCTCACACTCCAGCTCCAGAGGGTGGTCTCCAGTATCTGAGAGGGATTCAAGGAAGGTAAATCCTCATTCCTTTTATAATTTTCTTGTTCACAATTTTCATCACGCAGTCTTGCTATGGCAATGCATTCTGTAACCAGGTTTAAGACGAGTTTCTGTTTCCCACAGAATCTATACTCAGTTTCTGATTATTCCATTCTCATCGTATTAGATATAGGAATTGGTGGTGAAAAGGCCAAATTTAAGAAATTAAACTTTCATCCTTTCCTACGTTTCGAAAAATTCATATTTTCATCCTCAATGCATGGATGTATTCACTTTGTCCAATGTCATTAAAACAATCTTGAAATTCATTGAAACTAAAACAATGACATGCAGTTTTATTCTTAATTGAGGTAAACATACAGTATGTCATTGTTTTGTTTAATGGATTTCACGATTGTCTTAATGCCATTGGGAAAAGTGAACATCAAAAAGATGGAAGTTTAATCCTTTAATTTTGGCATTTTCATCACCAATTCCTATATCTATTATTGATGTAAGGTCACCAGTTTGCAGATTCATCATTTATTTCCTAAGACGACATGTTCTGTGAGGAAGCTTAGCTCATTTTAACCAAGATCCAAGGACTTATTGGTTCTTCAGTTCAAAAACCCGCAGGAACTTTTTGGAATGATTAATTCCTGGAGAATGTCTCCAGAATGATTCTCTTTTAGTTTCTTCCTTTTCCAAAAACTCTTAAAGATGCATTTCCTATACCACTGAAAGGTTCTGGACCGGTAAGTGGCGTTTGTGCTCTCTTTCTGGTTAGTGTGTTAGCCTCTTCATTTTTTTTGAACCCAGACTCCCTACTGCCTCCTTCATTGAGTTTCATTTGGCACTCCACCATCAACTTTGGGCCGATGACAGGAGTTCAGTGCTTTGATAGAAGCTCGACTATCAGAATGGATCACTATGTCACACCCTTGATTGTTTCTTTCCAGGTTTCTATCTGCACATCTTTCGATTGCAAGTATTTCTGCCTAAAGAACACTTGAGTAGAAGCCTAGAGATATTGTACACTTGGTGCTTGCTCCGTATATTCCAGCAACAGCCCTTATCGTGTTTTTTGAACCATTTGTGTATTATCTAATGTTACATATTTGAAATTTTGCTTGATGTATCATAGCATCCTGTCAAAGCTCCTCAGAATGCTTACTTTTTGAATTGTAGCATCACTAGGTAGTTTTGATGATGAGATGTACTTGTTAAGAGAGGACCTGGCTCTCTGACCTTTAATTCCCTCATTTACCTTCCTTAGTTATCATTTTATTTGCGTGTGGTTCAGTACAATTTCGCCAATTTGCATAATGTTTCAATTTATTTTGTTCTGCCCTTTCATTATGCTCTTTTCTACAAGAAATGCTCATTCTTGATGTCAAGTAAGCATTATAGTGCATATTTTTATATGGCATTTCTATGCTCATTGCAAGCTACAACACTCTTAGGACAAAAAAATGATAGACTTCAGTTTGGATTGAGATCTTTCCAAATATCTGTAATATTTGCTTCTATCTTTGCAAAAAAATCTATCAAATTTTTAGAGGGAAATGTTAAAAATCCTCTACTTATTTTAATGAACAAATTAAATTTTCATTTCCCATTCCAATAATTGTGTGCATACATCCCTGACAATCTGTATAATTTTTTAGTTTTTTTGGCCACATATCCTCAAAAATAAGCAAATGCTTCTTCCACCTCCAAAAAATTCTTCTTCATGCTCTGAAAATTTCCCTCTGTTTCAAGATCAAAAATTAACTTTTTCCTTTTTTCTTTCAGGTCCCCGATTTCAAGAATAGATTTCATCATATCTCCCCTGTTATGTTTCCCCTAGGTGGTTTTATGAGGGAGAGAGTACAGCGACATGAGGCGAAATATTTGTCCAACCTGTATTGATTGGGAATGGCTATTGCATCCTCCAGCAGCGCATCATTCCAAAAAAATGCTGAAAATTATAATAATTGCAGAGAAGCATTAAAAAAATAAATAAAAATCACCTCCAAATGGTCTTGGTTTAGCTTCGAAGTTTTAGATACTTGAAGCCTATTTTAGTCAAATATCTTGATACATCTAGGGTGCAAGATATTGTCGCTTGAAATCCCTAATGGGTTGATTTGGACATGAAGAAGTTTGGTGGGGAAATCTGCTTCCACAAATCTAAATATACTACAAAACTTTCCAGTTCCTGTAAATCATTAACGAACTTAATTTCCAAAGATATCAATTATTTTATGTTTTTGTCTGGTCTCTTAACACTACCACATACGTAGGTTTTCATCTCTCGTGATTTCTCACGGTAAATACACACACTTCTCTGCAGCGAAGTTAGTGAACGAGCATCTTTTTTATCCTCTGCAAATGCGTGTCATTCAATATTTGTCAATGAATTTCAAAGCTTCAACTTTTATGTTTTATGTTCTATGTTGTATGTTTTATGTTTAATTTTTTATGTTGTATGTTATATTATGTATGTTTTATGTTGTTATACATATCATCAACAGAATATTATCACGGAATATTTTCCCACAGTATATTATCACGGAATATTCTCAAAACTTCTAAAAGGCAGTTTCAATGAGATCTTTCTCAAATATGTCTGTAATATTTGCTTCTATTTCGTGCAAAAAATTTATTAAATTTTTAGAGGAAATGTTAAAATCCTCTACTCTTATTTTAAATGAACAAATTAAATTTTCATTTTCCATCCCAATAATGTGTGCATCCATCCCTGACAATCTGTATAATTTTTTAGTTTTTTGGCCACATATCACAAAAATAAGCAAATGCTTCTTCCACCTCCAAAAATTCTTCTTCCATGCTCTGAAAAATTTCCCTCTATTTCAAGATCAAAAATTAACTTTTTCCTTTCAGGACCCGATTTCAATAAGAGATTTCATCATATGTTTATGTTTTATATTTAATGTTTTATGTTGTATGCTATATTATGTATGTTTTATGTTGTATACATATCATCCCATTCTATGTTGTAGTTGTTACATTCTGTAACATCCCGTACAATCTCTCAAACATAACATAACATTTCTAAAGCTTCAGCAGTTGTATTGCTGAATTACTAGAAAATGAATCCAAATTATTTTCGTTAATTCTGGTGACAAAAAAAAATATTTTTTTTTATTTTACCTGAAATGCTAATCTTGTATCATTTTTCTCCATACTTGGAAATACACGACTTGGGGTTAATTTGAATGCCATTCTTAAACATTTTGTAGACTCATATTCAACTAAATTTTGTAAATGTTGTAATTCGACCAACCTTCTGGAATCTGAAATACTTGGACTCGAGTAAGCTTCAACTTTTATGTTTTATGTTATGTTCTATGTTTTATGTTCTATGTTTTATATTTAATGTTGTATGTTATATTATGTATGTTTTTGTTGTATACATATCATCAACAGAATATTATCACGGAATATTTTCCCACAGTATATTTTGACGCAATATTCTCAAAAACTTCTAAAAGGCAGTTTCGATTGAGATCTTTCTCAATATGTCTGTTTATTTGCTTCTATTTCATGCAAAAAATGTATTAAATTTTCAGAGGAAAATGTTAATAATCCTCTGGAATCTGAAATACTCGACTCGACTCGAGTAATTTTGGATCAACTAATTTTATACTGAGGTGTACCCTGAATCATTTTTTATTGTCCAAATTATTCCTTAAGCACTTGATTAGGTGTGGAAAGACTGAGCACATTCTTAATTTCCGTGAATCATCCATGGGGTGGTCACACCATGGCTCATTGGTGTTCTCAATATTCAAGTGCTTCCACATTCTCTGTTCCATGTTGCCCCTTCACTTATAGCGTCAATATAAAGACCAGCATTTTCACATAAATAAACGCATTCAAGCATCAATTTGGATAAAATATCGCCCGAAATATCACCCCCACTTAGAAAACAAGCCCATGTTGGAGACCATGGCCTGCAAATGGTTGAAACATAATTACCAAAGCATGATCTCCAAGACTGTTTTTCATTTTTTGTGGGGTGTGGGATGACCCAAATCGATAAATCCAAACAATTCCATAGTATTCTTGTCATATTTTTTGTTGTTGACACCTTGCACCGTCCACAAGCAAGAAACCTTGTCTTCCCACACTTCCATATGCTGCGTTTTTTCTTCAGCATTTGAAAAACTTCTTTGTGGAATCCAAATGAGCCGTCAATATTTTTATATATCTAAAGAAAAGAACAATGTTTTTATCATCATGACTTCTGATACAATTATCACTGGCCTTATTTACCTTGAAAGTGTGCTTGGAACTGGCAATGGAAGAATATTATTTTCTCTTATATGATTATATAATTTTGTGCTCTTGATTTTCATTAAAATACAAGAATACACCCAGTCAAGAGTGTAACGAAACCCCGTTCTTTTTACACTGGCTCGAGTTGTAACACGCAGTTACCATATTC